>QANY01004406.1:641784-809426 GCA_003255025.1 Datisca glomerata | reverse complement strand
TATATTTTTGCATCTTCTTATTGCTTTTTGATTATGGGATTTAATCTCTTATGTATATTCCATGAGAGACACAGTAAAAGAATTTTGGGAGAAATATAAAAGTCATGAGGAAGAATCGGATGCTCATAAGTTAGTTCTTTACTTAACCGTTCTAAAAGAAATTTATAAATAAATTATGAAAAATTAAGAATAATAGATAGATAAAATTGTCTAAAAATAATTTTGATTGTCTTGTTAATTTTAATATATTATAGATTATAAATTATAAATAATCGAGAAAGTAATTTGACATGTAATGTAAAACATTTTATGAGCAATTTATTTCGTTTCAAAGTTCAAATAAAGTACAAATGATTTTCTTTTCTTTTGTTACTTTCATATCAACTTATTCCGAGTGGGGTCATTGTGTTGTTACAGTATCTCCAGCCAACTGAAGATTAGGGGTGTACAAATTTGTACTGCCGACTGAACTAAAGCGATCGATTTTTATGTTTTTTCGGTTGAGTTCATTTTAGAAAAATTAAGTGATTAAAATTTGGTTTGGTTGGAAACTAGTAACATTTTAGACTTGACAGAATCCCACCCATCCAAAATTTATGCTTTATGGTATATTTTTACTTTTTATTATTTAATTTCATTACTGAAACAATTTGAAATTTTTGTTTCTAGTTGTATTTTAGTCTTCACGATGTGTTTTTTTTTTAGTTTTAATGTTATGAATTTTATTTGAAAATCTTTAATTATGTTGGAAAATTTCAAAGTTTTTGAGTTGAAATTTCTAAAAAATAATTTTTCATCACTACCACTAAATCGGTAGAATCATACCGAACTGAAATATTCACATTAGTTCAGTTCGACTCATTTTTTCAATTCACAGTTCAATTTAGATGGACAATATTACTAAATCAAAACTTTAATTCATTTCATTTTTAACAAATGAATCGAACTGTGAACACTAAGTGCGTTTTTTTAAAGAACATCAAACATGTTGTTAATATGATAAAAATAGTAACTCCAATAATTTTTTTTATGCAAAGAAACTCTTTCTTGGTATTTGTATTTGAGAGAGAGAATGCTTAGGTCAGTTCCGTCAACAAACTTCTTTGATAAGTAAAAAGTACACTTTAGGTAAGTAAGTAATCTCATATGAAATTCATAAAACATTTATACTTGACACTTGAAAGGAGGTCAATCTTAAGTATTTGAAGCAACTGTTAAGACATTCCCCCTCATTTATAAAGAATATGCAATTGTGAGTAGAAGAGAATAGGACAATAGTGATAGATATAAGAACTGAAATAGACTAAACGATGACTTCCGTAAAGGAGAATAGAAACATGCTCTTTAATGCCCTATATTTTTAAAGAATTAGTCAATAGTGTGAGCTATATAGATGTGTATCTAAAATATAAACGAGATAGATGTTGGGTCAGTTTGATCATCGTTTAAAGTTCATTTGAAGGCTAAAGCTCTTTACGAATGTTGAATGGAGTCGTTAAGCTAAGGTAGACCCCTATTCACGCTTTGTTTACTCTTTTGTGTTTATATAAATCTTGTTTTTCGGATTATAAAATGAAAAATAACAATTATTTATGCTTCAATTAAAAAAAAATTGGGACTGATTTGGTTTTTTGTCTGTTCTTCAAGAAAATACAATTTTTTTTCTTAATAAAGAGGTTACAAATTCATTAAAATTAGTGTGCTAGTAAATTCAACAACGTTTCTTTACTAGTTTAAATAATTAAATACATTTCACCCATTTTCAGTCTTTAAAACTTGCACGTCACAGTTTCATTTTATTGAGCAAATTATAAATACAGAACTTTTAATAAAAAAAAAATTATATGTATCACAATAAACTTAGTTCCAAAAGTTGAAGAAGAAAAAAAACAAAAGAGCTGCCAAAAAATTGTTTTGCTTCTTATATTAAAAAATTGTATATTGTCACATGAATCGGCATAGTCATTGGCCGAATCACTCAGCCGCCAATGGATGCTGCAATCGCTGGCAACTTGATTTTTTTGTTGCATGTAGATCATAGACGATTTTCTATAATAGAAACTGGTTAAAAATATATAGTTATTATAGAGAGAGAAAAATGTCAGTGGACTTTCCCAGACGAGGGCCATTTGCAATCTCGGATCAGAACACCTCTAAAATATAATGATGCATGACAGCATCCTTTATGTTCGGCCTAATGGCGTATTGTCAGGGCACTATGATAGACATAACGACATATAGTTGTGTCATGTATGATCAACTTAATAATGTATGACCGTATCATCTATGATCAATATAATGATGTATTGATTTGTCTCGTATGATCAGACTAATGATGTAGTTATATGTGTCTATGATCAACATAATGACGTATGGATGTGTCTCGTATGATCGACTTGATGACATATGGTCGTGACCCATATGACTGGCATAAGGATGTATAGTTCGAGTTCTATATGATTTACATAATAATATATAGACGTGTCTTGTATGATCAACATATATTAAATCAGGTACCATAAAGATGTTAAGATAATACTTTCACGTTACTTTTCTTTCTTTGTGTTCATCAACCAATCCTTAAACGACGCATGACAACTCTCAACAGTAAATTTTCAACATTTACAATTATCACTCGGTAATGAAAAATGGCACCCCAATTTGACTAATATCACAATAGACAATACAGATGTATTGTAAATTAGAAAGACACCATTAATATTTTAAGCTGATCATATTGAAAGTAAAATAAAACTTTGAAAACGAAAAAAGACTATTTTATAAGAGAAATATTGTTTTCATGTTCAACATATATTCCATATATATGTTGTTAAAATTGAATCAATTGCGAGTTTTGATTTGATAATATTTGTACCTCAATGAAAAGTTGAAGATTTATGAAAATGTATTTTCGTGTTAACATAAATTAGACTAATTTTTTTTAAAAAAACATGCATTGCACGTGAGAAACTAAAACAATAAAAATTCAATTAGAATAATGTCTCAAATTGAGAAAGAGTACAATATATAATAGGTAGATATTGCTCAACAAATTATATAGATTACTTAGTGTTATTCATAAAAACATATTGTATTTGTTTAATTAATATCTATAGTTACTTCAAATTCTAATATTTTCAATAATAAATTTTAATAAATAAAATTATTTGATTTTCTTACACGCGTCCTATTTTATCTCATAATTTTAGGGTATATTGGGTTAATAAATTTAGGTTAGTCCAATAAATGAGGATTACAAAATTAGAAATTATATAAACTGTTACTGATAATTATTTATGGGACTACATAAATAGTTTAAAATATTTAATTATCATGTTCGTAAAGTGTCAAATTAGATTCACGAGGAAGTTCTGAGAAACAAAACTTAATTTTGATTTTGAAACTATCATATGAACTCTTAATACATGACTGTTATTTGCATTAATAAATCCTTGTAGTTTTCAAATCGTCAAAGCCACCGATATTACTCATTACTGAGTTCCTATTAATCCATTATAAACAGCAAACCAAAGAAGAAAATTCAACTAAAGTGCATTAACACAGGCCAAACAAATCCTATCTATGTTGTTTATTCTGCTGTCTTATCTAGATTTTAGTATTCAATTTGTAGATGGTCAGGTTTACAAAGAAAACACATGAAAAATATATGATCTCAATTTTCAATTCTCTTTCCATATATAAGTCAACATATTAGAAAAAATATTTATAAAAAAATAAATCCGCAGCATATATAAATGAGGCTAATGGGTCGGGAGAAATATTTAAGACAAAAAATACACTCACTACTTTATAGAATTCTTCAATTATCCTTCATAAATATTAATATTAAATATATTAATAATTTTACATTAAGTTATTAACAATAAATTATGTAACTTGAATCCAATTAGGATACACATATATGAAATGGAAACAAGACATGTAAAAAAAACGTAAAAAATTAATCAAATGTAAATTTATTAGTTAAAATATATAATTAAAAATAATAGTTTGAAACAAATATATATATACACACTCAAACACATATATTTGAACAAAATTAAATATGTTTTTATAAATTTTACAAACAACAATGCTTTATTTAATTTCATTTTACACATAAGTCTTGTATTTTTTTTATCTTTTTTATTACATTAACACAATTTTATTGGCGTGCAATACACCTATTAGAAACTATTATATTGAAAAATATTTCAACAAGCATATGATATCATATTTTAACACATTCGTACAAAAAATGTTCAAATCAAGTGTATGACACGTGTAAGTGAAATAATATTCCAAAATATGAAATGATCTTTCTTTTTGGCCATTTTTCATTGTTTTTCTAGAGTTATAGATATGTACTATATAGACATATATCAACATGGCTGAAAATTTCTTATTTGAATTAAGATCTCATGTTGTGCAATTGAAGTGTGAGTATATCATATATGACATAAGCAGAAATGAGAAATGAGAGAAGAAATAAAAAAACAAAAGTTGATCAATTAATTAAAGAGCATGGTAAGTTTGTGTGTTTTTATTTAAAAACGGGTTTTATCATTTAAGAATATTATTTTAAGTTTCATATCTTAGAGGTCGTGGATTCGAGTCATATTATTTAATTTCTCGTAGGATTTATAATTTAATTTTGACAAAGAAGTTTCACAGTTGGTGTGTTTTTGTTATCAAGAGTGTGTTGGAGCCTAGAAAAACATTTCAAATTAAAACTAACCGCCAAAAGTATAATGTTTAGATCAAATAACATTATGGCATATTTACTTTCTATATAGGAAGCATAGAATATAATTTTTGAAATAATAGATTGATTTTTTAAAAATATTCATATAACTAAGATTTACAAAACATTAAAAGAAAGTAATAATTTAAAATTAAAAAGAAAATTGGGATAATAAAAGTTACTATTATTTGCTAAATTTTTTTTTGCAAAGCAGTATCACTTATACATTATTTTTCTGAGACCTTGTTTTATTCTTTTACCCCAAAAGTAAGGTTTAACCCGTTTGTTTTAAGTTATTTGCGTGTTAAAATCATGGTAATTTTATTTTTTAACACTATTCGACGTTTGTTTTCAGTGTTTTTATTTGATATGATAAAGTTATTTAACCTAGTTAAATAACAATCCCACATTATTTTCCCTATCATTTTTTCACAAAAAACTATTTTATCAATTCAGTTATCCATCTTAAATTTTTTTTATTTCTCACATTCCCATAAAAACATCATCATCATTATTTTTTACATATCTTCCTATTTGATTTGGGTATTTTATTTTTTCATGACCGAAACCACACTTAAGGGTCACTAAAAAAATCTTCATCCCAAAATCTCGTCTGATCTCGTTTCAGTTTAGACGAGATCAAATCCGTTCCATTCCCAAATTTGAGAATTTTTCTTGTCCAAAATCCGTCCGGGTCGGGATTGGGACTTGGTATTTTAAATAGCTCATATTTTCATCCCATCTGATCTCATCTAAAAATGATCATCCTACAAACTTGTTCTGAGGCTCGTCCGACGAGATTAAAATATTCACATTAATTGGAATGAGTGACATAAAATATTATATTTAGAAAAATCAATAATATACATAAACTCTTCATATATGTATGATATAAAATTTAAGTGATTAAAAATAAACATCTATAATCTTAAAAAAAATCTTCGAACCTAATAGTTAATTAAAATGAAGTTCTATACATTGAGTGTTTACTTACAAAATTTCAAAATTAATAAGGTATTATAGGAGAAAACGATCTACTTGTATTTTTTAGTAAATTTTGAACAATCTTCCATTTAATTTATTTGTATATTTGTTTAAATAAAGAAAAAAAAATCACATATTTGGCCAATATAATATATACCGAGTTTTATAATGTCATTACAATGAGAAAAAAACTCAGTTTCATCCTACTAAAATCTACTTTACCAAAATATTTTTGACATTTGGTAAATAGCATGCAACATCAGCAAAAAAGCTAAAAATATTAACGGTGGTTGACAGAATGACCACATGGATATAATGTGTAAATGTTCATGATGGAATTAAGATGTTTTGAACAATAATGGTTACGTTGAAACTTGATATAAGCTTTAGTGGCAAATTATGTAATTTTCTAGAAAAATATTTGTACGTTGTATGTAAAAATTTATTTTATCTTTTGACACAGTAAAAGAAAAGTAGCAGATTTGATTTTATTAGGGTGTTAATAAAATAGTTAATTTGAGTTTATAAATAACCATTATATATATATATATTATCAATAATTTAATTATTCTTAAATTCTTATAATTTTTTCAATAACTTTACCCACTTTAATTATACCAAACAAGATAATATCATTTTCTCACTAACTTTTTAACTTAATCATGTGTCACCAAACATTGTCATCTCAAAATGTTGTCATTTAACTTTATTATTTAAACTTATTCATCCACTTTACTTTCTCAGTATTCTTATTTAATCTGTATCAAACGGTTTCGCATATTAATTAGCTGATATTTGATAATTATCGAGAATGTGATAGTGATAAAAATATTTAGAATAATGATAATATCATTAAACGTGTGGTATTTTGCAATAAATTTATTTGCCCCCTCCCTACCAAACTTTTCAAATTAAAACACGTCAATGTGTGATAAAATTAGTATAGCTTTTAAAATTTCTATACTAAAATAATACTACTCGTCATGGTTGACCAATCATGTGGTCCATATTAACTCATAGATTACTTAACTTCCATGCTAAATCATTTACGAAGAATTAAGTCATTAATGACGTTTTCCAATCTAAATATAAAAATGGTTTTGAAAACTTAATATGAAAATAAATTTTCTCAAAGAATATGAAATAAAAAAGTGAATGTAATTCCATTACTATTATTCAATCCATATGTTTAGGTAATACAAATATTTATATATATAATCTATAATATATTAAAAGTAATATGACATCAGAATATTTTTTTACACACTTTTATCCACTCATAATTAAGCTATTCTAAAATTGACCCTCAATTTGACATGTTGCACAAGCTTATCAGCCATCTAAGTTTGTTTGTGTAAACATCTTAAATTATAGTGTCATTAATTGAAATTATTTTTTATCATCATGATAATTCATGTATCTTATCATGTTTATAATTGTTGTTTTAATATAATTTCATTATTTTGAAAAAGAAGCTGGATGGTAAAAACTATTAATTGAATCCTAACAAAATTATTTTAATAAAAGGATATTAAGAAAAACCTAGAATACATGACAAGGAAATCTATAATCCATATATATATATATAATCTATAATCTTAATCTAATACATTTAAAAGAGGCTTAATTCAGGAGAAATTTTTAATTTCTTGAATTGTAATTCACGTTTACATTCTAACTGATTCGCTGCACTTACATTAACACGCAACCAAATGATTTCATCCTTACTGATTCACTGAATTTGATTCACATTAAAAGTCAGCTGAATGAAAGGTCTCGAATGCATGGGTGTACAAAAATCACAGATGGTTGGTATTTACAAGGTATCTTGGATGATGATACATTGTATGGACTTAAAAATAAAATGGCTTCCTATAAATACTTAGCATTAGCCTATCATAGTATGTAGCCTTCAAAATTTTCCAATAATATCAAGGATAGATGGAATAATTCACAACGGATTTTGTACAGAGCATACATTTGAGAAAGAAGAGGAATAACTCATAAAATGTTTGTATAGAGCATACATTTGGGGAAAAATGTACAGATAAGCTTAAAATGGGAATTAGAGTCGCATAATGTCAACGGTAAAGACTCTGCACTCTTACTGACTTTGATGGACATTCAAGTTGGGGTAGTCTCTTCTACCTCAGTCGACATTCGTGGAAACCATTAACATATAAACACAGAGGGTAAAGACATAGAAGAGGAGAAACCACGAGTGACTGCCATGTCGGATCTAACATGTGAGTGAGAAAGGTGTTAGGGATGGTTGAAGTTGAAGACTATGCCATAAATTAAGGTTGAAGAAACCTTGCTTACAATTTGTGTGTGTGAGAGAGAGAGAGAGTTGTATGCTAATTGTAGTGCAGCTGAGAAGAGAAAGATTAAATGCTTAGGGTTTCATTTTAAGTTGGGCTTTTGCACATCTTTTTGTTTTTAGGTTCTTGGATCGGTTGGATGGTTTGTGAGTTTTTTTATAATAATTCTTGACTCCTTTGAGTTTTTCTTTCATAATAATATTTAGCTAAAAAAAGATAAAATAATGTGGAATGTTATTTGTATTCACTTCAAATGAAATAAATTATTGTTTTTATTTTCATAAATGAAAAAAAAACAATACTCTTAAAAAATTAAGATTGCCACACTTGTGATTCGTTAACACCTCTGTTATACTATATTTTAGTGTCGCCGTGATCGGATCGCGACAGACAAAATTATCAATTTTAAAATCATGACTTTTGAAGATACTCTTGAAAACATTGAGAATTAATTTTATAATTATAATTTTCTTTTTATATTTGCGTGTAACGAACGTGCTTATTATACTAGTATCTTAAAAAGAGTTTAAATGGGAGAAACTTTTGATTCTCTTTTTTACCCTTCAAACTTCTTTAAAATATAGTACAATTTAAGGGTTTCACATATTTGCTCATTTAATATAATAAAATATTATTTTTCATTCAATAATAATTTACTTATAAATAATTTGTAAATTAATATTTTTAATAATATTATACAAATAAAAATATAAATATCATAAATATGCATTTTGATGAATTGTGAAGTTATTTTTGTGTCAACGACAATTTATCATTAGAACTAGT
The DNA here is from genome assembly GCA_003255025.1 of Datisca glomerata. NCBI lineage: Eukaryota > Viridiplantae > Streptophyta > Magnoliopsida > Cucurbitales > Datiscaceae > Datisca > Datisca glomerata. The sequence goes on along the minus strand of QANY01004406.1, from coordinate 800,591 downwards.
AAAATTAAATATTATATAATATTTATGTTATGAGAACATGAAAATTCATACCAATGAATTGAGATAAATATTTTTGAAAAAGACGAATTATCTCTCAAATGATAGAACCTTATAATTAATTTATATATCATTCAAATACTAATTCTATATATTAAATTTTTCAACAATATTATTAACAAGATAATTCATTTATTTTGACATTTTTATTATTTTCAAATTTTTAGTTATATTTTAATTTGACTAGTATCTTAAAAAGAAGAGATGAAGAAACTTTTAAAATATATTTTTACCCTTTTAGAACTACACACGGCACAATAAAATTTGTTGATTATATCTTCAAGACTACATATGCATAATTATGTTCAATCATTCATGATTTTAATGCATGATAGATACTTTTAATTATTTTGCGTTTGAAAAGATTTGTTTGGTATTTTTGTTGAAACATGGACATATTTTCAATTTTGGTTTTTTTAAATATTTATTTTATTATAATTCATATAGTTTGATATTATAAAAATAATTATAATAATACTAATTAAAGTTATTCATACAAAGACAAATACTAATTATACAAACCACGTGTGGTTTGTATAATTAATGGTAATTTTTTTCTTATTTCTTAAATCATGTATCACTTGAGCAAATTTTTATATTTCTTATCGTTTCTAGTTTAAAATTTATTTTTAAACATGTGAATATATTAAATTATTTCGTCATTAAGATTTGTATTAGAAAATTCAATCAATAATCAATTAAAGAATAAATATATTTTTAGTTCATTTATCAGATAAAGAAATAATATACTAAAAAATGTATGAGAGAAGATCAAGATTATGCCATTTTAAGTAAAAAAAAATAAAAAAATAACCAAAGTTGAAAGAAAAATAAAAAATACCCACCCCAAATCTTTAAAAAAAAATTTGACGCAAAAACTGAGACTCCCTCGCCTAGTGAAATTCAGTGTAATTTTTAGAAAGTTTATAAAATATATATGACATATATAAAATATAAACGGTATAAATAAAATACACATGTAGTATATTTCATATAGAATATATATTATATAAACAATTGACGGTTGGACCAATTTTCCACGGGTTGAGGCTGAATTTTGTTTTGCTACGTGATTTTATTTATTTATTTTGGGGCACGTGCAAAGATTATTTTTATATATTTTTTATACTCGTGACTATTTTTAATGATTTTTTTCAACATAATCTATTGTGGTTATTACTTAAAAATATACAGAGGATGTTCTTGTAGCGTAACTAACTTAATTGAAATTTTTTTTAATGAGTACAGCTTATGAAAAACCTAAAATATAGAATTGCAGTTTTCAAATTTTATTTACTATTAAATGTATCTTATTCAAAGTTTTTTATTTATATGAACAAGTAATGTATAAGAAATCACCAAAATAATAAAAAAATTACACATCGCGTGCATTGCACGTATGGTTTATCTACTTATATTAAAACTGACTCAAATGGGAGAAACTTTTGATTCTCCTTTTTACCATTTAAAGTCTATTGAAGTATAGTATAAATTAAGTATTTAACATATTTTCTCATTTTATTCATTTCATAATATTTTATTTTCTATTCAATAATAATTTATTTTTAGTTAGTAAAATAAAATATTTTAATAATATTATGTAATAAGATATATGAATATCCGTATATTGATTTCAAGATCTTCTATAACAAATATTCAATTATAAGTCAATAATAATTTTTTTCATTATAAATTTATAAATTAAATATTTTGTATATTTATGTTATTTGTAACATGAAAAATACATATGAATGAATTGTATAAAAATATATTAATATATTTTGAATATGCGAGAAATTATCTCTCAATCTAATATAATTAATTTTAAGAATATGACAAATTCATGAAATAAAATTATTTTCTATACTATTCAAATAACATTATAAATTTAATACTATAAATAATCTATTATTATTACTAGATGACGTATTAATTTCAATGTTAACATCAATTAAATTTTATATGTATATTTTAAAGGCTAAAATGTAAAATACATCCCTGCACTTTGATCAAAATGTAAAATACACCTCTAAACTTTTTTTTACATTTATCCTTGTAGTTTGAGGAAACTGCAAAACACACCCTTCCCTTAAATTAAACCATTAAAGTAACAACAAATTTTTATAATACAAAATATCCTTCATTCTCTCAAATTGGCAAAGTTAAGTGTGGAAAGAGTTTCTTTTTCTAGTTGTGCTCTAACTTTATTTGGTGGAGATGGATGAGTTCTGGCTTTTTTATTTTAATTAATCCTTAAAGAGACGTGGGTAAAGCTCTTCCTTTTAGAGGTCAGGATGTTTCACTAGTCCAGTTTCTGAAAGATGGTGGGGGAAAAGAGCAGAGAGATATTTCAAATGAAAAAGCGGAGCTAGAGAATGAAGAAAGAAGCTTGATTGATAGAAGGGGAAATGGAAGATTGTACATGAGGGTTGACGACATCAACGTTGATTACCCACAAAGTGCAACTCTTACGGCATATCGGGAGTGTCTCCACCAAGGACGTACAATGGAGTGTCACCGCTGAGGTGCACCCCTCGGGGTACAACCATTGAGGAGCACCCCTTGAAGTGCAGCCACTGAGGTACCCATGGGGGCTCGTCCTCATGGCAGCACAGTGGGGTGTCACCCCTACGGTAGCACCATTGATGTCACCCCATGATAGCACCATTGATGTCACCCTCATGGGTGTACCATGGAGGTGCATTGATCACCCTCCGTAATGAAACTTGTAGACACATCGCTACACTATCACAAGAGTCATCACATCACAAACCACCAAGTCAAGTGACAAAGACTTGGGTGGACGTATGGTTGCCTAGGAACATTCAAGAGGCTATGGACGGGAAGGATTAGGAGCGAGGCTACGTTGTACTGGATGTGGGACATACCTTCTCGGTACATTAAGCACGATCAGTCAGCTTAGGTGGCACGATTTGATTGGCAGGCTTATAACTAATCAAGGGATTGTTGCAATGGCCCCCCTCATTTTGTTCACCTATAAAAAGAGGACTCCTCCTTTCATTTTAAGAGATTGGAAATTTAGAGCGAGAAACTCTCACTTCTAGGGAGAGAGAGTAAGCATTTGTCACCACCATTGAGTGTTTAGAGTGCTCGCCCTTCACCTCCCGACATCTTCCCCGACGTTCTCAGGCATTTTTCCAGTCACAAGCTAGGACCATACCACCCCTTCACCTCACCCATGTGACACCCTTGCATCTACATTTGACGACTCCACTAGGGAGTCGTTTGTCACACTAGCGAAGCACCATCATGGCTGGACGTGCAAATGGAAGAGTAGCTCTATTGTGCACGGAAGGAGATGGACCCATAATCAACGAGGAACGCGAACAAGAGGAGGAGAATACCTCTCGTGAGTTACCACCAAGCGCACCTACACAAGTGCAAGAGCAAGCCAAAGCTATTCGGGAACTCCAAGCTTCTAACGTTGAGATGAGGAGAGTCATTGATACATTGAATGCATGCATCAGTGCCACTGCACCACAACACCCACCGCCAACCTCCATCATAGGCACTCCACCGACCACCTCGATCATAGGCGCGCAACCGACCACCTCTTTCATGGGTGCGCAACCAACCTCCACTATGGGCACACAAGTAACCTCCACCGTGGGCGCGCAACCAGCCCCCATCATGGGAGCGTAACTAACCTCCACCATAGGCAATGTGGAGTTGCCTGTGATGTGGAGTTGCAAATTGGACCAATAAGAATCACCAACTATTTCCATGTGATTGAGTACAATACGATCTACCACGTATTATTAGAGAGGCCATGGATTCACGATTACAAATGTGTCCCATCAACCTTGCATTAGTGCCTGAAACCATGATGGCGTGGTAAGAACATCACAGTGGCGGCTACTAAAGCACCATTCGATGAGACTGAGGCACACTTGATAGAGGCAACATTCTTTGATGAACTTGCAATGGCAGGTGCCGCCGCGCCTAGAAGGATGATTGCCACCCCTTTGCCAAGGTGAGAGCTTGTGAAAGGAAAGGAAGCACTTATCGGGGACTGAGTTGGTAACCCGCGTGACTTTGCCAAACGGAAAGAGGGCGTACTGCTTATGATGGTGCGCAGGGTCAAGTGTACAACCTGATCCCCAGGGTGCTGAAGTATATGAGAATATAATGACAGAGGAGGCATTCTCTAAGACACAAGGACTTATGCAAAGGATCCACGTGATGAATTGTGAACCACCAAATGTACCTCTACCAACTAACCCATCACCACCGTATCAGGGGCTAGAGGAAGTCCATATTGGGGAGCGGAGCATAAATAGCCCTGTGTTCCTAGCAAAAGACTTGAGGAGTAAACAACGAGATGACTTGATAAATATTTTGGGTGAGTTTGAGTATGTCTTTGTGTGGTTGACTCTGAGATGCCGGGGTTGGATTCTACCTTAGTGACGCATAAGCTAGGGGTCTTCGAACAATGCACATCTGTCAAGCAATACCCTCGCCATTTTCACCCCGAGGTGGAACTCCAAATCAAGTATGAAATTTGAAAGCTCACAGAGGCATGATTTATCAAGCCTATCAAGCACCCCACATGGTTAGCAAACATTGTTCTGGTAAGAAAGAAAAATGGTCATATCCATTGTTGTGTGGATTTTAGAGTCTTGAACAAGGCATGCCCCAAAGATGACTTCTCGCTGCCTAATGTAGACACCTTGATCGATGCTACAACGGAACATGAAATGTTCTCATTCATGGATGGGCTCAGTGGATACAATCAAATTAAGATGACGATAAGAGATGATGAGAAGACCGCCTTCAGGACACCCTTTGGAAACTTTTACTATGTGGTAATGCCTTTTGGACTGAAGAATGCGGGGGCACTTACCAACGAACCATGACATGATCCACGATTATTTTGAAGACTATGTGGATGATCTGGTAGTTAAGTCCAAGAATGTGGATTTACATTTGAAGCACTTGAGAGTGTCTTTGAACGGTGCAGGGCATACAAGCTTAAAATGAATCTGTTGAAGTGCACTTTCAGTGTTTCATGAGGGAAGTTCTTAGGATTTTGTGTACACAAACGGGGTATAGACATGGATCAATCCAAGGTAAAGCCTATCAGGGACATGCCCCAACCACGATCCGTGAGGGAGTTTTGGGGAAAGTATCCTACGTCCACCGATTCATACCCACCCTAACCGAGTCCATCAATGATATACAACCACTCTTGAAGGGAGATCACATATTTTCATGGACATAGGAGCATCGAAGGAAGTATGATGCCATAAAGGATGTGCTCCTCGCACCAGCCACCATGGTGCCACTGCGTAATGACCTACCATTGCTGCTTTACATCACCTCAACCTCCAAGTCCTTTGGAGCCTTGTTGGCACAAGAAAGGGAGGGGCAGAGTGCCCGGTGTATTATTTGAGTAGGGTCCTAAGAGATGCTGAGCTTAGACATACACCTTCTGAAAAGCGTTGTTTTGCTCTTGTATTTGCCACGCAAAAATTTTGACACTATATGTTGGGTAATCGAGTTCATTTAATGATTAAGTCCAATACTATTCATTTTCTCTTAACCAGGCCTGCGTTGAATGGGAGACTAACTCGATGGACAATAATGCTGAGTGAGTTTGACATTACGCCCATCACTCTGAAGGCATAAAGGAGCCAAGCGTTGGCTGATTTGATGGCCCAATTTTTGAGTGGTGAACCAGAACCCCTAGACGAGACCATACTTGGAGACCTACATGAAATCAATAGTTGTGAGGGTGCGCCATGGGCTCTAACATTCGACGGGTCATCGACCCACTCTAGCGGTGGAGCATGACTTATCTTAGAGGATCTCTTGGGCAACATTTATTCAATGACATACAAATTGACATTCCCATGTACAAACAACGAAGCAGAGTATGAAGCTCTTATGTTGGGACTTCGATATGCAAAGAATAAGGGTGCCACCACCATCAAGCTCAAAGGGGACTCCAACTTTATCATCAACCAAGTTTGAGGAGATTTTGTCGTGAAGGAACCTGCTCTCGCACAATACCGCTATAAGGTTCAAAAGCCTGTTGTCACATTTGATGATGTTATTTTTGAACACACCTCTAGATCTAATAATCACCATGCAGATGCCCTAGAAACTCTGGCCACCAAACCCCCTCTCACCAATTCTATTCCAGTGTTTGAAGTCATTGTTAAAGCCACGAATGGCGTAGCTGAGGGCAACACTGAGCCACCATCCCAAGATTGGAGAAGCAAGATCAAAGCGCAGTTATCTCAAAGGGAAGCTGCTATGAACAAGGAGTTGAGGAACTTGTTAATTTGAGTGGAGTTCTCTTCTATAGGGGGCTGATGGAATACTTTCACGATGCGTGAGTTTGGAGGAAGGCCACAGCCACATCATGTGTCTACATGAAGACTATTGTGCCAGGGAAGGGCCGCTCCTACACCGACGTCTCCAAAGGATGGGTTTTTATTGGCCAAATATGACCGCGGAGGCACGATTATGCAAAAGAATTGTCTTAAGTGTCAATTGATCCCCGATCCTAAAGAAGTTCATCTAGTCGAAGTTACGACAGATTGATGACAACCTTACATCTCGTATTTGAACGATGGTACTCTCCCATCAAGCAGAGCAGATGCCTCCATTATTAAGAAGCGGAGTCTTCATTTCTTTATGATCAATGGAGAGTTATGCAGGGTTAGTATGGATGGTCGTCCTTTCAAGTGTTTGGGTATTGATGATTAACGAACTATCATGGAGGAAGTACACAAAGGGGCATGTGGCGAACACCAAGGAGGCAGGAGGCTATACGAGGAACACAGAGGGTACTATTGGCCCACCATGGAAGCTGATACCTTAGACTATGCACGAAAATGTCACGCTTGCCAGGTCCTCATAAACGTTATACACTCCCCATCCGTATCCTTGCACTCAATGGAGGTCCCTTGGCCGTTTCATACATGGGCTCTACACTTTGTTGGACCCATCTCCCCTACATCAAAAGGTTACATTTGGATCCTTGTTGCTACAGATTGTTACATTAAATGGGCGGATGCCATAGTTCTCAAGAAGGAGACAAGTGGGCAGATCTATAACTTTATCAAGGAACATCATATGTCAATTTGGGCAGGTCTACCAAGATGAATTATCTCGGACAATGGGACGACATTCACATGCAATGTGGTGGCTAAACTGTTTGAAGCATACGACATCTGACATGATAAGTCCACAACTTATTATCCCAAGGGGAATGGTCAAGTCGAGGCAACTAACAAGACAATACTGAGGATACTTAGTCATATGGTCCACGACGCCCAGGACACATGACATGAATTACTTCCTTTAGCACTATGGGCATACTGAACAGCGAAACGGTCCCCAATGCAAGCAACCCCCTTTGCTTTGGTCTATGGTTGTGAAGCAGTTATACCTGCAGAGGTAATGATACCATTGGCTAAGCTAGCGTCTCCAGTAGGAGTCGAGTGCCCCACACATTTTGGTGATCTAGAAGCTATAAATGAAAGGAGAGATAAGGCCAAGGAAAGCACCCAAGCCTACCAGGAGAAAATGATCAAAACCTACGACGCAATGGTACGTCCACGGGTGTTCCACGAAGGTGACCTAGTATTGAAAGCAGCAGATTATGTCATGTGGGGTATTCACGCTCAAAATTTCACACCAAAATGGGAAGGCCCTACAAGATAGTATCCTTAGCCGAAAGTGGTTATCGTCGTTTAGTCGATCCCCAAACAAGACACCCATTACCATCACCTATCAACTTCAAGTTTATCAAGAAATACTGTGCGTAGACATTTTGTCAATTACTTCTTTTTTTCCATGAAAATATTTTGTCATTGCTTGAAACAATAGCCACTGAGGCAACTAGGCGTGATATAAGCTAGTTGGCTCGTTCTTCTGTACTCAAACTTGGAATGAATGAAGGAACTTCAGAAAATTTTGAGAACACCCATGATAAACTTCATGCTTGGTGAGTTGCATAGGCTTTCACGCCTCTATTTGAGAACACCCATAATAACGTCATGCTTGGTGAGTTGTGTAGGCTCTCACGCATTTACTTGGAAACACTCATGATAAATTTCATGCTTGGTGAGTTGTATAGGCTTTCACGCCTCTACTTGAGAACACCCATGATAAACTTTGTGCATGGTGAAGTTGTGTAGGCTTTCACGCTGCTATTTAAGAACAACCATGATAACGTCATGCTTGGTGAGTTGCATAGGCTTTCACGCATCTACTTGGAAACACCCATGATAAACTTCATGCTTGGTGAGTTACATGGACTTTCACGCCACTATTTAAGAACACCCATGATAACGTCATGCTTGGTGAGTTGCGTAGGCTCTCACACCTTTACTTAGAAACACCCATGATAAATTTCATGCTTGGTGAGTTGCATAGACTTTCACGCTTCTACTTGAGAACATCCATGATAAACTTCATGCATGGTGAAGTTGCATAGGCTTTTATGCCGCTATTTAAGAACACCCATGATAACGTCATGATTGGTGAGTTGTGTAGGCTTTCACGCCTCTACTTGAAAACACTCATGATAAACTTCATGCTTGGTGAGTTGCATAGGCTTTCACGCCGCTATTAAGAACACCTATGATAAATGTCATGCTTGGTGAGTTGTGTAGGCTTTCACGCCTATACTTGGAAACACCCATGATAAACTTCATGCTTGGTGAGTTGCATAGACTTCCACGCCTCTATTTAAGAACACCCATGATAACATCATGCTTGATGAGTTGTGTAGGCTTTCACGCCTCTAGCGATGCAAGATTGGCGAATATGCCCGGTAAAGCTTAGGAACTGAATGCCACAATCAGAATGAGTTTCAATGGCCTTATGAAGATACGAGATCAACGTTTGATCCACTAAAACCTAGTAATACTCAACCATCCATCTAGAAAGCTCCAACTTGAATTCATGGGCACCGTAGGCTTCGTAACTCATGTTATCGCTCCCAGAACTATCACCGTCCGACCTTTCCTTACTCTGGTTTTGAAGAGGGGATGCAGCATGATCATCATTATCCAATGGATGATCCTCATCAACAGATGCTCGGTGGGGTTGAGATGCCACTACCCTAGTCTCGAGCTCCCCTCTCATGACTGTTACCATAATAGTGGTAACTGTGTTGGAAGCTGTGGGAGTCATATCCAAGGAGCGTGCTACTACATCGTCACCTCCATCCTTTGACCTGCGGGGAACACCCACTATCACCACAATCAGCCCGCCCTCATTCACATCAGCGGATCCCAGCATGGTGAAATGCAACATGTTGTCAATATGAAGAAGTTGCCCACAAAAATCACACAAGCACATGTTGGCAAGACATTTACAAATAGGCTAGACTACGCTATCAAAGCATGCAATAAGAGTGTTACCTCTACCATCGCGTGGGGATCTTCCATGAGAGGAGACTCCTCCACCCCTTCTAGTTGCATGATATCAAGAGGGGAAGTCGCAGAATCAGCCATGTCATTTTCTGCCACGACAATGGTAGGAAGCGTCCCCTGCTCGCTAGATGGAGACGAAGCCCGATCACTTAGTTCAACCTCAAAAGGGGATAATTATGTTGACATCGGTGCTATGAAATCCTACATATGAAAACATCAGTTTCAACTTGGACCAATGGGAAATGCACAAACAAACCAAGAAAAAGTTCACACACCTCGAGATAAGCCTCCACGCTATCTGAAACAGCTGGCACGTGCTTGTCGGTTCTTTCTACCATGGGGTGGTCCTCCTTGATTAGGCCACGCCCATGCTCCTGTCAAAATAAAGAAGGCAAATGACAATGTTATGAGATGATTAGTAAAAAAAAAGAAGAAAGAGAGGAAGGTATGTATATACCAACGTCCTCGCCTTCTTGGCTTGGACTAGCCTAGTTGAGGATGTGCTCTCCAACGTGGGTGCTGCCCTTTTTCGTTGCCACACTAATTGTGGTAGCTCATCCTCGCCACCAACCTGTCTTGAACTCCCCAGAGGATGCTAAAACAAATACAAGTATCAATTAACTAGCTCATTGTAAAAAGTGCGTAGTGAATGGTTAATAAGAAAGTATAGGCCTTCATACAAACAAAGAAGGACATACCAACGAAGGTGATGACGGAGTGACCTCACTCAAAACTCCCACTAGCTGAATGTCTGAAGTGACCTCTTGACCCATCTCAGAAGGCATCACCCCGAACATAGGTTTGGGAATGAGGCCCAACGTGATGTCACCTATATAAACCATTGGGACATCTAACATCTTCGGAGGAGATGCTAAGCTTTTGGTCCATCTCAACTTCTGACTCAGCCAAAACACTTTGAACTTTACTGTTCGACGAGGCATGCGAGCAGCACGAGGGAAGAGTAGCTTACGAGGAGCAACGTCCCCATAATCCGTATCACCTGTCCATAACATCAACCCTTCTCTGCCCCGTACCCACTCCAAATTAAGGGTAGCGGTACCTTGGTCATAACCAAATTGACGTGCAACCCGATTACACTAATAGCGCATCAACGTGAAATGGTTCCCATCACTCCCATCCTCTAGCTCCACCATCAGTGGAAGAGTGGAAGGCGTCATGATCACCACCAGAAGCCTGTCGAGACTCTACCAACCAAGCATGGCCTCCTTACTAAGCGTAATATGCCTGTCCATCATTCCCCAAAACATGGTGTCGGGCGTAATCGGTGCAACCGTCCAGATAAGGGTGAGGCCAGAAGTAGTTCTATACGTTAATGTCTCATGAAAAGTCGATAAGAGCGGAAGTCCTGACCCACTCCAAGACCATGCATGGCGTGGTTGAGAAGTGTGCTCCCATTTCTTGTGATCGACCTTTTGAGGAGTGCAGTGAGCGAATCGCTCCTATACAAACATTTGTAAAAATGCGCAGCCATAAAGGTTGTAACCTCATACTGGCCCATGGACCTCTTTAGATTACTATGAAAGCGATCAAGCAAGTAGTACATATTGCCCAAGAACAAGGGCCCAAGCACAATCCTTTGCCCCACCGCCAACATAGCTGCCATCGAGAGTACGAACTTACTCACCATCTCATTCAGCGTACCTACAATAACATTTGAAAAGAACAATGTTAGACCACATAAAAATAAAACAACAACGAATACAAAAGAGTATAGTTGCAGAAAATCATCACCAGACCCTCACCTGGGAAGATGTATCTCGAAAGTGACATAGATAAGAATGCGGCCAGTTCCACCTCCCTATTTTTATACATGCGTCGTCGATGGGCAAACGTCTTGCAAATTTCTTTAAATTTGGACCATAATCCTTAAAGAAATACCTATCCTACCAGAAAAGCTGGCCCTTTTCCCGCGTCAACCGCCAGAAGAAGGCCTGTAAGATTTCTTCAAACCATCCTCAAGAAGATCAATCACCTTGTGCATTTCAGGCCCTATAGTGTTGAAGAGGGTGCGATAATCACCAAACGTAGGAAGATGAAAATGTACGTGTACATCCTCTAGTGTAGGGGTAAACTCCCCCAAGCAGCGGTGAAGGTGTGTGAGTAGCTGCACCAACGATGAATAAGTGTATGAGCTAGAGCGGTGTCACATTGGATTGCCAATTTGGACGCCACCTCCAATGCTTCCAAAAGTTTGGCTCTCTTTAACGAGGCAACAAACTCAGAGTTAGAAAGTATATGTGCACACTAGTCCTCCCAGCCGACCCCAACCTTACAATGACTCCCCGAGCCAATGGGGGGAATAAAAAAATCACCATGAGCATTCGTAAAGAACGACACTTGCTCAAGCCTAAGGAACTCAACCTGCTCGCTGTCCCCCTCCATCAAGACTCTAGAATTAACCTCCCCATCAATCGACTTCGATATGTAATTAATCACGTGATCAGCAATAGACTTCATTGAAGATAATGGTTTGGGAGGAACAGAATGAGCTGGTTCACCTTTGCCCACAGTAAGCTCAACCTTTGATGAAGTCATGGATATGAATAAAAAAACCTACAAAAAAAAGAAGAGCATGTGTTACAAGCAAGAAACATGGCTACATGCAAAATCACTAAGAAGCGTAATCATACTACAAATACCTTACGACAGAGGCACGTTCAATGGAGGTATGTCTGATGGAAGCAAAAAAAAAATTTTAAAGTCAGAAACATATGTATCTCGAAAGCGACATAGATAAGAATGCGGCCAGTTCCACCTCCCTATTTTTATACATGACGCCGTCGATGGGCAAACGTCTTGTAGATTTCTTCGAATTTGAATCATAATCCTTAAAGAAATGACCCATCTTACCAAAAAAGTTGGCGCTTTTTCCGGCGTCTACCGCTAGAAGAAGGCCTGTAAGATTCCTTCAAACCATTCTCAAGAAGATCAATCACCCTGTGCATTTCAGGCCCTATAGTGTTGAAGAGGGCGCGATAATCAGCAAAAGTAGGAAGAAGAAAAGGTACGTGTACATCCTCTAGTGTAGGGGTAAACTCCCCCCAAGCAGCGATGAAGGTGTGTGAGTAGCTGTACCAACGATGAATAAGTGTATGAGCTAGAGTGGTGTCACATTGGATTGACAATTTGGACACCACCTCCAATGCTTCCAAAAGTTTGGCTCTCTGATGGAAGCAATTTTTTTTTTAAGTTAGAAACATATTACAAACATCTTATAAGAGATGCATGTTCATCATGAGACATCCTACTTATGAAAGTTCACAGTATAACGATGAGTATTTCACTCACCTGAAGAGAGGAATCAAAAGTAGACAGCTCGACTCCTACATTCACATGGCTGCTACTTGATGGTCCGTGAAAGCAAGATCTGTAAACAAAATAAAGACTTGGTTAGAGCACGGAAGAATACACTAAGCCCAAGCTGCCGCTCACCCGCTCCCCTAAGCAGGCGCTGCACTCCCGCCCCCCAAGCAGGCATTGCACTCCCGCTCCTCCATGCCACTGCACTCCCGCTCCCCCAAGCAAGCGTGCACTCCCACCCCCAAGCAAAGTGGGTGCTGCACTCCCGCTCCCCCAAACGGGCGTTGCACCCCTCTCCCCTAAGTGCCACTGCACTTCCGCTCCCCAAGCGGGCAGTGCATTCCTTCTCCCCCAAGCAGGCCCCTCTCCCCCAAGCAGGCCGAAATCATCCCCAACAATCCCATGGAAACAAAATTTAAAAAAATTAGAACACCCAACAAATTTTCCAGCAAGCATTAGTCAATTTACAACAGCGATTTCAATAAAAAAAATGCAATAAAAGTGTGAGAAATCAATGGATTTACCTCAAACCCTAGCCAATGAGAAAATGGGGAAGAACACCTTGTTTGGAGCTTTGAATTTTTTTGCCAAAACCTTCCAAATATGCAACCCAAGTTCTTCAACCTTCAATGACACTTAAATGAAGGGGAAAAGGGTAGGTGGGGCTTGTAGTCCTTTTATAGAGGGAGAAAAGAGTGGGGACTTCAATTTTTTTTTCACAAAATTGATGTTCGTCACTGAACCTCAGTGGCGGCATTGGCCAAGCATGCTGGCCAAACATGCTTGGATGCCTCCACTTCAGCGGCAGCATGCTGGCCAAGGCCCATCCCGTGAACCATGCCGTCAGTTAGTCGATCACGCTTGACCTCATTACTTCATGTCGCCACTCGACTTGATTTTTTCTTTTCAAAAGAGGGAGTGGGGAGTGGGGACTCCTAAAAAATATCCAAAAAATTGAAATTGTTTCAAAATTTACACCACAAAAATTTATCTTATAAATTTGACATCATGTCACATGGAAATGGCTACACCACGCAAAGGAGGCACATTGGGCATGGCGGATCGACGCATACCACATTCATCAGGTAACGGAACGATCAAGAGATCGACGACTTGATAATTCGAATAATTGCTACATTGGAGAAATTATGTACAAGCTCGATTACTCTGCATCGTGGCACAGGGGACTAAATGTACATGAGGGTTGACGGCCTCAAGATTGACTACCCGCAAAGTGTAACTCTTACGGTGTATCAGGAGTGTCTCTACCAAGGACATACCATAGAATATCACCGCTAAGGTGCACCCCTTAGGGTGCCGCCACCGAGGTGCACCCCTTTAGGTGCGGCCACTGGGTACTCATGGGGATCGTCCTCATGGCAGCACCATAGGGTGTCACTCATACGGTAGCACCATTGATGTTACCCCCCACGGTAGCACCATTGATGTCGCCCCCATCGTAGCACCATTGATGTCACCCTCATGGATGTACCGTGGAGGTGCATTGATCACCCTCCGTAATGTAACTTGTAGACACACCACTACACTATCACAACAAGTCATCATATCACAAACCATCAAGTTGAGTGACAAAGACATGAGTGGACGTATGGTTGCCTGAGAACGTTCGAGAGGCAATGAACTGGCAGGATTGGGGGCGAAGCTACGTTGTACTGGATGAGGGACATACCTCATCGGTACGCCACTCTAGACATTGAGGGTGTGCAACCCTCCCACCTTGGGGATGGGTTTCGTTTGAGAGAACTTTTTGTAGATGAGGTGTTAGGTGAACACTGACGTCGCACCTCACCGGCTAGGCGTGTTCTCCCTAGATCATGGTTATTACACAAAGACCCATGTGACGTCACCCGATTGGCTCATGTGTAATTCTCCTTTTACTCACCTAAGCATGATTAGTCATCTTAGGTAGTGCGATTTGATTGGTGGGCTTGCAACTAATCAAGGGATTAGTTGCAATGGTCCCCCCTTTTGTTCACCTATAAGAGGAGTTCTCCTCCTTCATTTGAAGGGGTTGGAAATTTAGAGATAGAAGCTCCCACTTTAGAGAGAAAAGCTCCAATTTCTAGAGTGAGAAACTTCCACTTCTAGAAAGAGAGCAAGCATTTGTCATCACCCTTGAGTGTCTAGAGTGTTTCCCCTTCACCTCCCGGCGTCCTCCCCGACGTTCTCAGACGTTGTTCCTGTCATGAGCTAGGACTAGACCACTCCTGCACCTCACCCACGTGACACCATTACATCTACAAAGATCATCAATGATGAAAAGTGGAAAGAAATATCAACGCAGTGAGCAAGTGATTTCCAGCGACCATCAATGTGATTAGCTCTGTAGTTGATGAGAGTTACGTCATCCTCCACCCTCCATGGAAGAACCTGCTCTTCTTAGCTTTATTTGTTCCCCACCTTGAACGCTTGATCTACTTCCTCCATCATCCATGGGTGTGGTGGTGGTTTAAAAAATAATGTTCTTGAAAAAGAAAAAGCTTTACGTGCACATTCATGGTAATTACCCTTCCCATGATCTTTTCCTTATTTTTTTTACAGGTTCTCCCTCTTGAACCACTTTCATGGTTGTATCTCTTTTTTTAAAATCAAGGGGAGGAGAAGCTTGGCCTAAAAGCTGTGCAACAAGCGTTTTAGAATATTGTAAATTTGGTTGGTTATATTACTATTGATTATTTATTACTAATTCACATGTATTTGTATTATGTAGATTGAAACAATCATGCAAACCATTACAAGTAATGGCGAGGTTCAAGAGGACCACGTGCATAAGAATGTTCGCAAGGACGTGTGTGTAAATATACCTGAAGAGTAACCCGTCAGGCTAGGTGCTTTAAGTGCACAAGTGATTACTCTTCAGATGGAGTCCAACTCCATGTGGGCGGCTCTTTAGGTGGTGTCTAGCTCCATGAGGGCGGATATTTCACAATTAATGGAGGTGTAGAGAAAGATGATGACCGTCTAAGAGAATATGTGCACAACATTGGCGAGTCTTTTACAACGGGAAACTAGTAAGTCGCGAGCCCAAGACGATGAGCCATGCGTCACCCCGACTTAAGGTAAAGAACAAGGAAGTTTTGATGAGGATATGAGTCCCTCCCACAAAGAAGAGCTACCATTCTCTTCCTCGCATTTATATAAAGGCGATAACGATGCTTCAGACAATGTATTCTCTGACCTATTATTGGTCAGGAAACAATCTATGACTGAAACAACTAAAGGACATTGAAAGGTATTATTCTGCTTATTCGTATTTCATATTTTCTATATATATATAACATGTATAATCTAACTATAAATCTAACAACTTACTTGAGGCTGTGTTTTGGTAGGGCAAACATGTCTTGTCCGAGTCTACCGAAAGTCAATTTCTGATGCAGTTGCACAGCACCCGGGAGATGGGAGATGATCTTCTACTTAGTTCACCCTATTTGAAGGGTAAACCGACCTCTAAAGGAAATATGAAGGTATTTAAAGTGGGTCTGTATATGTTACAAGACCCACTAGAAATGAAAGATAAGCGTTTAGTGGAGTATATTTTTTGAAAAAAATTAGAGGATAGGTAGTAGTCACACTAATCTAACAAAATTTAACATACCATCACGACCGAATTTTGATTAAGTTTATCTTTTATTTGTCCTTTGCAGTGAGATTTGCATTAGACATTCTGACCTCCATGCTAAACGGAGAGACCTAAAGACTCTTGCTACAAAAAATTGGCTTGGCTCGGACCTGATAGACTTATTTGTCAGCATTTTGGCCTTGGAGGCTCGTCGTGCATCGATAAACAATCGATTATGGTTTTTTCACATGTTCTTTGTTGTGAGTATTTACTACTTAGTATCATCTTTAGTTTAGGTTTGTATGTACATTGTGTATTATATTTTTGTTGTGCCACTGCAGAGTCAATGACTTTCAAAATTAGTAGAGCTTGCTAATTTTTTAAGGAAACACAAGATCGTGGATATATATGCGCCAACACTTGAGCTAGAGATAACGGTAAACAAATTTAACGCCAAGATCTCCATAATGGATGAGGAAGACACTATATGGGATGCTTGCCAAATGGCTGACTTAACGCAGGATAGACCAAAAAGGTCAAAAAGGTTGTATGCTCTAACCCATCATCATGACTTGTAATTTGTCTTATAGCATGTGTGATTTTGAAATTGATTATCTTTTTATATTTTGTGAATGAAATTATAGTTAGAAGATATGAACTTGATATTTAGGCCTAAACTCATAGTTTTGTTTTCTCCGCCAACAACATTCTCTTCATTCAAAATTTCAAAGCCGCCCTGAGTGGTCACCCAACCAAATGGGTAAGTTCACTGATCACGAATTTGATTGGGCTTCCTTCAACTTTAAAGATGCACTTATTTTTACGTTTGCAGGAGTGATTGTGGTGTGTGAGTCTTGAGATATATGGATGACATCATAGCAAGAATTGTTGTCGACTATCGTTCCTAGGTAATTTGTCAGATAGTGTTTATATTTTGTTAAACTTGAGAGCTTTGTTTTTTTATTGTTATAATTTCGGATTCTTTTAGTTCTATAATTGAGAATTTTCTGATTGTTTTGGATTTTCTCATTTGTGGTTGTCATTACTGGTAATTTGTTAGGGCTCCTATAGTTATGTAATTGAGATTTTTCTGATTCTTCTGGACTTGCTCGTCTGTGGCTATCAATGTTGAATTTGTTGAAGTGTATGATAGTTTGATGAATATTCAAGCCTTAGAACATCTTGTTTTCTGTTTTGTTTTAGTTGGGTGCTTTTATTTATGTAATTGAGATTTTTCTGATTATTGTGGATTTGCTCATTTGTGGTTATTATCATTGAATTTGTTAAGGTGTATGATAGTTTGGTGAATGTTCAAACCTTATAGCTCTATTTTCTATTTTGTTTTAGTTTAGAGTTAGAGTTCTTTTAGTTATGTAATTTGGAATTTTCTAATTGTTATGGATTTGCTTGTTTATGGGTGTCGTTGTTGAATATGTTAAGGTGTATGATAGTTTGTTGAATATTGAGAATATTTCCACAGGTGTATAAATCGCACTATCTTTGGTGTAATATTTTGTTGAAGATCGTGAACCATCCTTGGAACATCTCGTATGATACGTTACATGATAGCGTTGATCAATTTTGTAATATGAACTCATCTGTCTCAGAGACCAGGCTACCACTGAAGATGAGTCAGACTTTAAAGCAAATGCTTTAGAAGAGGAAAAAAATGAAGGGATAGATAATATTGTATTGCATTATTATGTCCTATTTTTTGATGTTCTTGTTCAATTGGTGAGTCGTTTAATGCTATCATCACAGTGATGGCACACAAGCGAGTGAAATATGATTGGCTGCTTTGTGGATTTGATGGCACTGATTCATATCTTTGCTTCAGCTTATAAAGGTAAATTGGCCATGCCCTATATTTTTCAACCCTAACTCTCTATGTCTCACCAACTTGCCATCAGAATCAGAAGTGTCCTAAATCTCAGTTGCGACTCCCGTTGTGTTTTGATCACGGTCTCACAAAAATTAACTGTAATGGATGTCACGTAGCGGGTCGCGGGTGTCATGGTCATGGATTTTTTTCAAAGTAAAATGATCAAAATGATATTTTTTAAGTTATGAAAGCAACAATCACATTTAATAGCGCATTCAACATTTTTTCTATAGTTTTGACATATTCAACTACTATTTTAAACTAATTTTAGCATAAATTATTAAAAATAATTATTTAACTTGTTAGTTTAGTAAATGAAAATGTACATGCATTATATATATATATATATATATATATATATATATATATAACGTGATATTATATATATGTGTGTCTTTATAATTTCATCAACATTAAATTAAACATCAATTAATTCATAAGAATGAAGAAAATAAGTTAGATAAATATAATTAGAGAGAATTAAAATAGTTAAACCTTGAGTTATTAATTCTGAATTTAAGTAAAAAAGTAGTATGCGTTATATTATAAACGGAAAAAAATCAGAGACTCTTTTCTAATTTAAAAAGTGTAAGAACTATAAAAGAAAGCTTAAAAAAATCGGCGTGTCACGTCACCGTGACGTTTGTGATTCATAGTGATTTTGCGATATCGGATCGTAACAGTACCTCTTCTTCTTCTTGCCATCTCTCACCTGAGAAATGGTGAGAGAAATGTGGGAATAATTCTTCGAACAATAGGAATAAGGAAAAAAAGAAATGGCTCTCACCATTTCTCAATAATCCCACATCCCTGTTCGAATTGGTTGTGCATAATATATTATTTTATTTCTTTTGTACTTAACAATTGCAAGTAATCCATTTATGCTTTTGTAGTCTTTTGTATTCTCTTGACCTCAAAGAAGGATGGCACCTGAGTCGGGCCATCAACAAAATTACCAAAAAATAACAATTGTTTTATCAATGTTTCAGTGTCGCTCTCCATCTAACATTTTTTCAAATTTTCCAACATCCATGTTCATATTTATTGTGCGATTGATATTGCAACAAACAAAGAAATGCGTCTTTAGGCTTCTTGCTCTCCCCTGTATTTCTTTCTTCAAACTTAAAGAGAGAGTTACAACAAAAAGAGAAAATGAGAAAAACAAAGAGTGACAGAGAGAAGCAGAAGCATAAAGAGAATCAAGAAGAAGAGAAACACAGAGACGAGCAGAGAGAGTGGGTAGGAAATACTGACAGAGAAAGTTAAAAGGGCAGGAATGGCTTCAGTTTGGCGCCACCAACAAAACAACGGGCCCTCCCTTTCTTAGCCACTTTCATCTTTTACATCTGTTACGCCGTTTGTTTAAATTTTATAAGAGTAGCCGTAAGAATATTTTTAAAACTTAGATTTAAAAAGTTTATTAAATTTAGGTTAAAAAAATCAAGCCCAATAATGAAAAGGAGAAGACTTGTTATATAGACCCAAAACCCATATGATTCCTAGATCCAGACGGCGTATTAGAGTCTAAGGATAAAAATCACCAATTCCTAAACATTTTGATGCTAAATCAACATTTTAGGGTACGAATTGTCAACTGATAAAATTTTAAAGATACGAATTAGATTTAATCTACAATCTAAACTTTATGTCTAATTCGCAACATAACCAATAGTTTAGTATATTTAAACACAACTAATATCGTCTTGCTAGTTTACATGATCTATAAAATCCCTCATCCTTCATGAACAATCAAAATATTTCCTCATTCTAGTGAAACAAATTATCGAAAAGGATGGAAAAGAAAAATTTTGTCAAAATATATGCTCAAAGTAATGGATTTATTATTTTTTTCCTAAAGATAATGCAATTTAAATTTCACAACTTAAAGTCCGTGGTTCGAAAGAATCGTATAATAATAGTTTTGTAAGGGTAAATGTATTTAAATATCAATACAATTTTCTAATTCATTAGACGACTTTTACAATAAGTTTTAAAATATTCGGCTGGATTAATTTTATCATTTTTTTTAAAATTTGAGGCTAAAACTCCATCGGATCAATAACTAACCTATTATCTCGGCCACTGATATTTAAAATGTAATTGTGTTATATGGAGTAATTAAAAGCTTATATCGAAAAAGGGTTTATATATTTGGGTCCAATTCATTAGTTTAGGCTTTCTGATATAGGAAAACAAATTTAGCTGATTAAATTTGACGGAAAGAAAACAAAACATCTGATTTTTTTCTTTTATCAGAATTACAAATTATGTGACTTGAACCCATATTTTTTTAAATTATGACTTAAATAATTAACACTAACAGCCTGACTTATAAAAAAATATTCAAATAGCTTGAAAAAAATTCCCGTACATTTTTATGCTCAAAAGTCAAAACAAACAAGTAAAACAAATTTTCCATGGGTTCTAGAAACTGTGGGTTTGATGTATACGGTATTGAACATTCTAAGAGAGAGAAGATAGGGCGTTCAATGCTTTTTATTGAAAAATAATCAAAAACTTTCCTCAAGAAGAATTAATAAAGTAGTCTACTGGATAATAATTTAAAACAAAAATTACTTATTTAAGCATCTTTATCTTCATATTTGCAATCCCACCAATATATATATATATATCATTCTTTTTTTTCAATAAATAAAAAGTATATAAACTGAGAAAATACTTGCACAAATACAATGATCATGCTTAGAGGTGGCAAGTGGGCTTGAATCGGCTCGGCCCGTGAATCCACTATTTTATCTGAAAAATTGAACAATTATGTGTTTAATAAAATTTGAACCATTGTCATCTCTATTATAAATAATACTTTTTATCAATAAATTAAGACAACATTTGTTAATATATTGTTTAAAATATATTATTATTATCTTTTAATATATTTTATCGAAACTCCATATAATATATTTTTGAAATAAACGTATTTAATTAAATAAAGAATAATATTTTTTATTTAAATAAATATTTTATTCAATGAAAAATAGGATTCAAGAAAACTTTAAAAATATTGGTTTAATTAATATCCCTAATATTTTTTATTGTGTTAATGAAGATGAATTATAAATTTACTATTAATTATTTATTATATTTTTAGATTTTACGTGAATATGAATATCACTAGTTATGAATTTCATTAATAAAATAATTATTTTACTTATTATTACAAGTTTTTCTATTGAGATTTTAAAGTAATAAAATAAAATAATTATAAGAAAGTAACATGACTTCCATATAACTTAGTGGTAATCCTTACACTTCATCTATTCCCCACCGAAATTCAACTTTTCCCGTCTACACTTTTTAGAATTAAATCACATTAAAGGGAGAGAAAACGGTCCAATCCGATTATTTAATCGGGACCGACCTAGCCCGTGAGTACGCGGGTTGGTTCAATAGTTCATTTCAGGCCGTCTTAAGATTCCAGCGACCTGGCCCGTGAATCGGTTGAAAAGGCCCGGGATCGGCCCGTGTACCGACCAGGCAGAGCATTGCCAGGCCCGGGCCGAGCTGGCCCGGTTGCCACCTCTAATCATACCCCAGGAACTAAAAGAAATACCTATGGGTCACGATGCTAGTCAAAATGTACAGAGTAAGTTTATAGTAAACCAAATTAAACCAAAAGTCAAATGGTCAACCCAAAGTCTACCCTAAACAACTGATGCCAAAGACAAACCAAAGGGTAACTCCAAAAAATACCTTGGACACAGGCTAAAAAAAAGAGACAT
This sequence comes from Datisca glomerata, assembly GCA_003255025.1. Classification (NCBI taxonomy): domain Eukaryota; kingdom Viridiplantae; phylum Streptophyta; class Magnoliopsida; order Cucurbitales; family Datiscaceae; genus Datisca; species Datisca glomerata. Next base: position 778,595 of record QANY01004406.1, on the reverse strand, counting down.
TATAAGCCAACCTCAATGCTTACAACTCTAATCCAAGAAAATTTGGGAAAGCAAAAGAGACCCTAATAAACTCGAAAGTCAATCCTCAAAAGTTCAAAAGACAAATAGATAAGAAACTCAAGTTGCATTGGGACTTTATAAGTCAGCCCCAAAGCTTACAATTAGCCAAAATTAAACTAGCTCTAACAAAAAATTAACAAAGATGCGAGTTTCTGCTTTATGCCTAATGTCTTTATACTAAGGCCAAAGCTTACTATACCATACCAATATAAAAGACAACCAATATTGTAGCTTTACTGAAAAACCTGAGACCTCAAGCCCCATTTGTCTACTAGTTTGATGCCAATGAGGTATCTTGAATCTCTAAGCATTGAAAAATCCACCCCTCACACTCTATGAGACAAGCTTGATGATGACCATCTTATTCTTGATCTTGCCTAAAAAACTCTAGAGTTCATTTCCTTTCATTTGTAATACAAAAAAGAAGAAAAGACAACTCTGATCACAAATGCTCTCAGTGTTTACCCTTTGCTCCAGACCAAAAGCCAAGAGATCAATTGGATCCAACTTAAAGCTCTACATACCAAGTCACAGTTGTCCATCAAGGTAGTCTATATGGATCTGGAAAAATCACATTCTATGATTAAATGGGAACTAGACTCAGCATAACTCACACAGAACACACAGTCAAGTACTCTCCCAGAAGGAGACTAATTCCAATGTGTAATTCTATTTCTAGTGGCTAACTTATTGAGAATAACCAACCAAGAGATAAAACTACGCCTTAGGATACTGAACTTGAACCAAATAAGTTTGGCCCATCTAGCATTTTCCTTAGGCTGCACCAAAGCGTGATATGTATAGCTAGATGAGAATGAGCCATTAGCGCTTGCAATCTATATCCAAGTATTTGGGGAACTAGATTAATGAGGTGGAAGAAGGGTATCCTTGATTTCAATAAGCTCAGCAGAATTTATGGCACGCCAAGCCTATTTATCATTATGAATTACTTCACTAACCCTTGTGTCCCAGTTCCTGCCAATCCTAATGAGAAATCTTTGTTCATATCTAGATAGCAAGGCACCCAAAGGATGCCAATGTTCAACTAACAACTTTACATCCCTACCACTACCAATATTTTCCTTAGAGAAAGACATGAACTTGGTCATGAGTTTGAGAAGTTTTCTCCATACCTAGGATGAGTTACAACATTCAAAAGCATATTACAAAAAAACTCTAATTTAGAGGCTTAGAGACATACAATCATGATCAATTCCACCATAATTCTCATTGACTTGGTGCTGAAACAATTATAAAATTCCAAATCTCTTACAAATAAAGTCTAACTTAGAGACTTAGATACAAAATCATGATGCATTAGCTCACCTATAGTTAGTGTCAGCATCAACACCATTCTAGTCATCCTAGTTAACTAAATACAGAACATAAATTGACAATCTAATAATGTGTAACTTGTAATTCTTAGAATACTCAGAATGGATAGTCAATCTTCAACATAGAAATCAAAGATGTTATCCCGTGGTGGTAAGGAGATCCTTATAAAATCAGTAATTCAAGCTATTCCTGGCTACGTAATGAGAACCTTCAGGTTGTCTAAGAAGGTATGCAGTAATCTTCAATATGCAATTTTAAATTTCTGGTGGTGCAAGGAAATTGATAACAAGGGTATCAGATGTACTAAAAGACATAGGTTTTATACTAGAATGATGGATAAAGGGCTTGGATTCAGGGATATGGAAATTTTTAATTTGGCTTTGCTATCAAAGCAAGCTTGGAACCTGTTTCAGAATCTAAATATTTTTTGTGCAAAGTTTCTCAAGAGTATCTATTTCACGATACTGATTTTTTGAATCAAAGCCTTGGCAACTAAAAACCATAAGTCGACAAAATATATGTTTTATGAAGCAAGCTTCTTGATTAGCATGTTTGACTATGCACTGATCAAATATGACTACAAATTTGTTTGACTAAATGAGTTCTTATGCTTATATAAGTTGGCAATGTTAAACATATATGAAAAGTTAAAAACAACTTAATTAGTAAACTCTTACAAATGCATCTCATATCACAATAACAAGACATTTTTTTGTCAAATACATTATCAAAAAGACCAATAAATTCAAATGGCAGAATAACCAAATTATGCCAATAAAATAAATTTGTTAGTGAATTCTATAAAATAGCTACGGTAAAGGAAACATGATCGAGATCCTCTATCGTTGGAGGGTCTAACGATAGAGAGAAAGTTTGATCTGGGCCTTCTAATTTGGATGGTCCAAATAAAAAGCGGATGAAAATGGGTTATCAAAATAAAAATAAAGCCTGAAAAATGAATAGAAGAAGACCTATTTATCAGGGGTTCCTCTCCAATGCCGGGAAAACATTTCCTAGCATTTATGCTGGGATTGATCTAAGACGTTGGACTTGACAAGGACAATCCTAACCGCTAGTTTAAAATCCCCCCTTTTCTTTACAACCGACTTAACCGGCCTCCGTTTATTCTCTCTTCTTCGAACAAAACAAATTCTTCTCTCTCTTTTTCGAAAACTTCTCTCTCCTCTCTCTCGAAAACACGAGCTCCATTTCTATTCTCCATTCTTCCTCTCATCATGTCTTCAATCGAGCTCTCTTCACCACCGCTGCAAGGTCACATACATAACAGCTTCCCTCGGCGACTTCGATCGAGCTTTCTTCTCCAAGCTTTTCTCCCGATTTAGGGTTTTGATTCAGTAAGTTTGAAAATCCTTCAAGTTCAACAATACCCAGGTATGATCAAGCTCTCTGCCCTTGATCATTTTTCTTCGTCTTATTGGAGAAGTTTCTGGATTTGAATGTTTCTCATTTAGGGTTTTTGGTTGTGACTTGCATGTTTCTGATTTAGGGTTTTTGTTGCAATTTGCATGTTTCTGATTTAGGGTTTTCGTTGCGATTTATATTTTCCTCTTGTTGCGATTTGCATGTTTCATGATTTAGAAATTCGTTAATTTTTAAGGCTTCATTAATTTTTTTTACCTTCTCTTTATAGCTTTTATTGTGACTCTAAGATTGACAGAATGTTTATTTTTTACTAATTACAGACATATATCTGTAAATGGATATTCTTAAATTTAGTACTAATTTTAGAAGATTGAATTGAAATTGGAATCTATCCATGTTATTATTGTGAATTGTACGTTATACTTTTGTTCTAGAGCTAAATATAAAGATTTTGTTTACATTATTACTCCCTTGCAGACCATTGTTTATTCTTTTAACACTGATATTATGACGCCCATATTCAAACAATTCACGATTACAATGAACAACCTGGATAGACTATTGCTAAATTTGATGTTGTTCTTTGTTTGTATCCCATTAAGGATTTTAAGTCAGTTTCAGTTGGGAAATATTGAAAGTTGAAAGAGAGTGGTTTGGGGGAAGTATGATTGTTATGATAATAACCATATTGCGTTCTATTTTAATATTTCTTCTACATTTGTTCTAAAAGTCCAAACTTCTTTTGCCCCACGTTTAGCTTCTTACCTTTGTAGATGAATAAATGAAACTAGTGTCTTACGCGTTTGAGAAGTGCTTAATCTAGTCATGAAGGAGGAATTTTCGTTCTCTATAGAGTCTAGCCTCGATTGGATTTGGCATGTGGAATTGGCTTGTCTTTCATCTTTCATTTTTTATCATCATTTATTATTTATTAGCAATCAATAGTATCATTGGAATCCGGCGTAAGTTTCTCCTTTCTACTTAGGAGTATAGATAATAGAAGATTATATTTTATATAACATGATTAATTTTCATCAAATTAATCCTCCATTTAGCTTTGAAGCATAGTAGTAATTATGGTGGATAAATTGAACGGATAATTAGGATCCTTGAATCTTTTATGAGATGCAATCTTTTCCTGCTTCGTGAACTGCTTTAATGGAGTTGTGTTATGCCCTTTATCTGTTAAGTTTCTTTAGTCGAGTTTCTTCATTGATAAGGAGACATCACACAATGATTGCATATAAAGTGAGATTACTCACTGTGTTGAAATTGGAAGTCCGTTATCGGGTTTTTTTTATTGAAAACTAAATAATGAAATTAAAAAAATTTAAATTTAATTCTTAAGATTTTAATCTATACATAGACAAATATTAACTCTAATGATAAGAGAATGAGACAAGAATCACGTTATAAGCATGGCAATATGAGAATGATACCTAAATACATAAGAAATAAGAATAAGAATAATTATAAATAAAAAAAGGTGAAAAGAAAACTTTAAGTTTTTTTTACTTCGTCTTAGTTCTTTCATGGCATCAGAGGCCCTGGCATTTGGTGGTTGAGATGGATTTCCATTTGGAGTTTATTTGTTTGAGGTTGTAGTAACTTGTGAGCTCTTGAGGGATTTGCTTGAGATATTTGCTTGAGGTATTTGGTGGTTCAGAGAAGATGTATAGATTAAAGAACATCCAAAACCAAATAAATATATTTATAATTCAAAGAGACAATAGAAGAAAATAAATAAATACATTAACTTCTCTTATCTCATATTGGTCTCTCTTACTCAAAATTTTGAACTTCACAGTCTCATATATGGCCATTAAGTTAACCAAGTAAAATAAATGAACCAATTCACTCTCATATATGGCCATGAACTTAACCAACTAAAATAAATGAACCAATTCACGCTTGAAGAGACAAGCAATGCAAACCATATCTCTAGGGTGTTTACAGTTAGGTTCGTACATAAAACAAATCTATGTGCCGTGCAGTACTTCCCGTCATGGGGGATAAGTTATTTGAGGAAATAATTCAATTAGATGGGTTGTGGTGGCCCTCATAGGAAATGATTTAAATTTTTAGTGGTGAGAAATGATTGACATGGGATATTTTTTTAAAATATTTTAGGGTCACTTGAATTTTTGCAGTAGCACCTATAGCAAAAATCACACTATGGCTCTTCACCTGCAAGGGAAATAGAAGCAAGAAAATTATGAGAATAAACATGATTCAGGTAAGTAAATCAAAATATGATCTATGCATTGGTAGCCTGAAGGAGGAGAACTAGTAAGTTCATCACCATGACAGAAAAGGAGCGTCATTCTCTATCAGTGTAAACAGGTAACTAGTAACCTAGCTTTTACAACAAACCAGATCCTGAAGGGAAATTCTTTAAGATTGATTTAAGATCAGGATACCATCAGCTCAGGATTCGAGATGAGGATATTCCTAAAACAGCGTTTCACACTTGTTACGGTCATTACGAGTTTGTAGTGATGTTGTTTGGATTAACCAAGTAAAATAAATGAACCAATTCACGCTTGAAGAGACAGCAATGCAAACCATAGCTCTAGGGTGTTTACAGATAGTCTGGATCATATATTGCACTCCTTTAGGGTGTGCGAGTGGATCTGTGGGATTGATAGTAGTGTTGGTATCGTTTCCCGCTTCCCATACAGCGTATGATCTGGTGTGAGGTATTTTGGATTAAGATCTTGAGTTAATTCTCAAAGTCTTAATGAAAGCACCAAAATGTAAAAGAAAAATCCTTCACACCCAAAAAATAACGAATAAATTTGAGAAAGAGAGGGAGAATTTTTAGAATAATGAGAGTAATTGCTCTGATTGTGTTTTTACTAGCCCTATTTGCATCCATTTCTGCCTCCCAATCAAACTTGAAATATAGTGGATACCATGAATTCTTTGTATAAGTTGACTCTGCACCTAGATAATCATAAACTTTTACTTTTGCTTAGGTTTGGATGATTGCATATAAAGTGAGATTATTCATTGTGTTTTTGTAAAAATCACTAGCCCTTCAGGCTCTGATGCAAACCATATCTAAGACAAGCAATGCAAACCATATCTCTAGGGTGAAGAGCCATAGTGTGATTTTTACTAGCCCTATTTGCATCCATTTCTGCCTCCCAATCAAACTTGAAATATAGTGGGTACTATGAATTCTTTGTATAAGTTGACTCTGCACCTAGATAATCATAAACTCTTACTTTTGCTTAGGTTTGGATGATTGCATATAAAGTGAGATTACTCACTGTGTTTTTGTATCTATTGGTGCGTTCGATTTATGAGTCTTGGGTCTTCATTTTGCTTGTTTAGTCAGGTTCCCAGACTGCCGATTGTTGTAGAAACCGCTCATAGGCAGGTTCTTTAATAAACTCTTAGATTTCCATTTACTATATTACTTTTAGCATATAGTAATTTTATTTCAATTACGAAAGTGCTTAAGCATTCTAGCTCAATTCAGCTAAAGGAAATACATTACACGATATAATCTTGTTATTCAAGTGTATAATAATGGGAAATCAATCTGTATTTGATGTTGTTATTGTATTTGATCTAATAGAACTTAGAAGTGTAGAGCCATTGTACTCTGGTGGTAGATAGATTAAATTATTAAATAATGACTACGAATCATTCAGTAAAATAGCTCTAAGAAAACTTATATGCATAATGCATTGTTAAGCGATATAGGCTCATTTTTGAAAATTGAAACAAATATCACTGTTTTATGTGGGTTCAACTCAAAAGGGGATAAGCTAGCTATAACATATGAATATTAGCAGTGATATTGGTACATCAAACATTTAAAGTATTTCCTCATTTTCTCTGCAGATATATTGATTATGTTACTGGATATCAGTGTCGATTCTCATTATGAACCTTATCGTGAGTTTCACTTTCGTTTTGTTGAGCATGCTTGAGTTTTGCTTTACATGTTTTTATAAGTTTTGTCTTGAGCTGGAGTTTTAGTTTAGTTTACACACTATTTTTTGTAAAATAGTTTTGATTGCTCTGAAGCCTAAAAATATGTTATTGTGGATCTTTTCAACTTAGTTGTGATGTAGTAAAATGGACATATAGTCAATGATATTGGTGCATTAGATACAAACATATTTATCTGTCTAGCATGGGCATTAAGTGTAGCTTCGGCATAATAATTTTGATATCAATATCAATGTTTTTTTCTATTTTTTTTGTTCAGATATGTCAAGGCTTACACAATTTTAATGATAATAAGGTTGACTCCAATTGGATTTAGAGAGTGTGGACTTTGTTGGCATTGAACAGGTTTCCTTGGAATTTCGCTTAGGAAGATCATAACACTATTATGGTTTCATGGTCATCTAATATGTTACATAATCTTTAGTTTTTTGGTTAACAATGTAATGTTTAGATGTAAACTGGATAGTTGGTGCTGAAATTTATCTTTTTTTAGAATGAGATTTAAGAGTTACTCATCATTTATTTGCCTGATCTTTTCCTCTCACTCTTATGTGATGCATCTCATTTTTATTAATTTAATTCTTCATTTGTACCTTATTAGTTAAGTTGTTTAGTTTCCAAGTGTTTTTCGTTTATGAAAGTATCTAATAGCTAGTTTTACTTATTTTCTTTGAAATACATTGGTATGCCATTAATTTAATGGTACATAAGACCTTAGCATTCTTACTAGATGATGCTCAATTCATTATAAATTAGAATCATAGATAATCATGATAAGAAGACATTGTCATATGGCTAAATTTGTTTATACTAAAATATATTTCAGATGGCTAACACAAATGTGAATGCGAAGAATGCACAAACATGTTTATTTGTATACTTGTAAGTAATTAATGAGATCATCAATTTAATGTTACATATTTTCATATAAATTGTTGCAATGTTAATGTGTTGTTTAAAACTAAAACACTGCGAAAGAGTGTGCTAAAATGAGGGCAGCATGTGAAAAGATTAGTGGTAAGGAAGTAAGTATGTTTAAACAAACATTACATTATAACATGGAATTGATAAATTTTGATTGTAATTTTAGTGAGTTTGTGATATGCAGACACAAAATGATCTAGCTTTCAAGTGGAATAGTATGACGAAGGAAGTGAAACTCAATTTTTTTTAAGGAAAATGAAATCCATGCCATTAAAAGCAGAGCGTAACAACCTGGTCCTAGTCATCCGAGAAGGAATGACTTTAAATATAAGTTTCCCACATGTTTTACACTCGAGAAATTTGTGGATCTTGTTGTAAATATCGATGAAGGGAAGAGGAGTGTGGTTGTGGAGATGAGATTTGGAGGGTTGTTGGATATTAATTGTTACAAGCTGAAGAGGAACTTCTTGCAGCATCCATTAGGTTACATCGATCCAGCCACCTGCATGTTGAATGTCCATGGGTCAACATTCAAAGTCACATTAAATTATGTGACTTCTATACTGGGCATCTTTGACGGTGGGCAGGAGAAAAAATTTGATGGTGATGTGAATGAGATAAAAGATCTAAAGGCGAAGTGGCTGAAAGCCAAAGGTAATATTTCAGTGAACGCCTTGTTGGAATTCTTGATTGAGGAGTCTGACGGTGACTATTGGAGGTGATCCTTTGTGCTATACACTGTCAAGGTTTTGCTATAGCCTCGATCAAAACCAATCATCAGTCATTCATGGTTGCACGCTGTTAAGTCACCGTGCATTTTTGAATATTGCAAATTTGGTTGGTTATATTACTATTGATTATTTATTACTAATTCACATATATTTGTATTTTGTAGATCGAAACAATCGAGCAAGCCATTCAAGGTGATTGCGAGGTTCGGGAGGACCACGAGCATAATCACGTTCGTAAGGTCGTGTGTGTAGATCTACCTAAAGAGCAAGTCATTAGGCTAGGTGCTTTAAGTGCATAAGTGATCACTCTTCAAATGGGTCCAGCTCCATGTGAGCGGCTCTTCAGGTGGAGTCCAGCTCCAAGAGAATATGTGCACAACATTGGTGAGTCTTTTGCAATGGGACACTGGTAAGTCTTGATCCCAAGACGATGAGCAATGCGTTACCCCGATTCAAGCTAAAGAACAATGAGGTTTTGATGAGGATATGAGTCCCTCCCAAAAATATGTGATAATGATGAAAGGTGCATCTAGCTAGATGCTTTAGACAATGTATTCGCTGACCTACTATTGGTCAGGAAATCATCTATGAGTGGAACAACTAAAGGACGTCGAAATGTATTATTCTATATATATAACATGTATAATATAATTATTAATCTAGCACCTTACTTGGGGTTTTGTTTTGGTAGGGCAAACATGTCTTGTCTGAGTCTACCGAAAGCCAATTCCTAATGTAGTTGCACAACACTCGGGAGAGGAGAGATGATCCTCTACTCGGTTCACCCTATTTGAAGGGTAAACCGACCTCTAAACGCAATAAGAAGGTATATAAAGTGGGTTCGTACATGTTGCAAAACCCACTAGAAGTGAAAGTTGAGTGTTTAGTGGAGTATATTTTTTTAGAAAAGATTAGAGGATAGGTAGTAGTCACATTAATCTAACAAAATTTGAAACACCATCACGACCAAATTTTGATTAAGTTTGTCTTTTATTTGTCTTTTGCAGTTATATTCGTGTTAGACATTCTGGCATCCATGCTAAACGGGGGAACTTAAAGATTCTTGGTCTAGAAAATTGGCCTGGCTCGGACCTTATAGACTTATTTGTCAGCATTTTGACATTGGAGGCTCGTCATGCGTCAATAAACAACCGATTCTGGTTTCTTCACATGTTCTTTGTTGTGAGTATCTACTACTTAGTATCATCCTTATTTTAGGTTTGGATGTACATTGTGTATTATTTTTTTGTTGTGCCACTGCAGAATCAATGCGTTTCAAAACTAGTAGAGCTTCCTAATTTTATACGCAAACGCAAGATCGTGGATAGATACACGCCAACACTTGAGCTAAAAATGACGATAAACAAATTTAATGTAGTTAAGATATTAAATGTTGACTTAGTATGATTGTGTAAATGTATTGTTTAATAGATCTATATTCTGGTACACGATGGTCAAGATCATTGGTTTAAGGCCAAGATCTCCATAATGGACGAGGAAGCCACTATATAAGACACCTTGCCAGATGATCGACTTAACGCGGGACGGACCGAAAAGGTAAAAAAAATTGTATGTTCTAACCCCTCATCATGCTTGTAATTTGTCTTATAGAATGTGTGATTTTGACATTAATTACCTTTTTATATTCTGTGAATGAAATTATAGTTAGAATGTATGGACTTGATATTTGGGTCCAAGCTCATAGATTTTTTGCCACCGCCAACAACCTTCTCTTCATTCAAAATTTCAAGGCCGCCCTAAGTGGTCACCTATCTAAATGGGTAAGTTCACTGATCGCGAATTTGATTGAGCTTCCTTCACCCTTTAATGATGCAATTATCATTACGCTTGCAGGAGTGATTGTGGTGTATGGGTCTTGAGTTATATGGATGACATCAGGGTAGAAATTATTGTCGACTATCGTTCCTAGGTAATTTGTCAGATATTGTTTACATTTGGTTAAACTTGAGAGATTTGTTTTTTGTTTGTTATAGTTTTGGGTTCTTTTAGTTCTATAATTGTGAAATTTCTGATTGTTTTGGATTTGCTCATTCGTGGTTGTCACCACTGGTTATTTGTTAGGGTTCATTTAGTTATGTAATTGTGATTTTCTGATTCTTTTGGACATGCTTGTTTGTGGCTGTCAGTATTGAATTTGTTGAGGTGTTGATAGTTTTGATGAATATTCAAGCTTTAGAGCATCTCGTTTTCTGTTTTGTTTTAGTTGGGTACTTTTATTTATGTAATTGAGATTTTTCTTATTATTATGATTTGCTCAATTGTGGTTGTTATCATTGAATTTGTTGAGGTGTATGAGAGTTTGGTGAATGTTTAAACCTTACAGCTCTTTTTTCTATTTTATTTTAGTTTGGAGTTAGAGTTCTTTTAGTTATGTAATTGGGAATTTTCTGATTTTTCTGGATTTGCTCGTTTGTGGGGTTGTCGTTGAATATGTTGAGGTGTATGATAGTTTGTTTAATAATGGGAATACTTTTATAGGAGTATAAATTGCACAATCTTCGGTGTAATATTTTTTTGAAGACTGCCAACCATCCTTGTAACATCTAGTATGATATGTTACATGATAGGTTGATCGATTTTATAATTCGAACTCATCTGTCTAGGAGACCCAACTACCACTGAAGACGAGTCATACTTTAAAGCAAAATCTTGAGAAGAGCAAAAAAATGAAGGGATAGATAATGTTATATGACATTATTGAGTCCTGTTTTTTGATGTTCTTGTTCAAAACTCGCACATTGCCATTTCTGAGAAATTCAGTGATCTAGGTTATTGAAGAAGACAATAACGGCGGTGCAATAAATTTCAAAGAGAGATATATTTGTACGCTTCAAAATTTATTACCTCGTCGTTATTGTCTTCTTCAATAACCTCTAGCTCACCGAATTTCTCAAAAATGATAAATAGACGAGTTTTGGATAGAATTAGGATCATAGGCTTGTCTTGGCCGAGCATCCTTCCAATGAGACACTATTGTGTCATATTTTGTATATGATTATTGTATATAGTGAAGATAAATAGATTTTTGTAAGTTATTGTGTACAAGGATGATAAACAGATTTTCTATATTATTGTGTACACCTATAAATAAAAGAGGTTTTTGTAAGTTATTGTGTATAGTTATGATAAATAGATGTTGTAGAATTGTTTTGTGCATTTATAATTTAGCAGATTGCAGAATTAATGTGTATTGTTATAAATAAGCATGTTTATAAATATTTGTTAACATTCTGAAAAAACTACGAAAGCATGTTAATACCAAAATGTACATTTACTGCGGTTGGAGATATGGAAACTTATACCAATATGAGATGTTTGTGTTGTACATAGGGGCCCCACCTTGTGCGTTGAATGGTGCTGGGTATGCAGATGGGTCGAATGGGTACGCATCCTCGTGCTCCACATGACCCCTGTTGGTGATCTTCTCATTCCACAAGGTCTCATATTTTACACAAAGCATCCTAGCCTCCACTTTGGCTCGAGTCGACCATTCATTTCGACTTTGACGCAAAATGAGCCAGTCTTTTGGCAACTACTTGGATTGAATTGTACCGAAACAATACTGTCTCATCTTTCTCCAGATGAGAATGGCTTGGCCTGGCTAGTAGAATATTTCTCTTTACAGTGATCTGCCACCAGTCTAGTATGCACGTGCTTGGGATCTGTTGCTCTAACGCACACAAGTGAGCCTGATGCATATGCGTTTCATTTGTTAACTTGAAATCTTCCAACCTCTCCTCGTGTCGAATACGTGCCAACGCCCAATAAAATTGTAGCACGAATTTAAATATTTTAGATCGACGTTCAACGAATTGGTAGATATATGTGTTCATACCTTCAGATCATTGCATCGTTCTCACGAAAGCAAAGAATTTTCCGTGTTGGAAGGCCTCTACCCAACGTTCACACTTGGTATACATCCATTGTACCCATTTGTTTGGCCTGAGGTTGAACGACTCTATCAAATGATCACATTCCTCTTCAAACTCCCATCCACTATGTATGTCAAACATGACACTCTTGAATGCCAGTAGAAAATTTGGGTTATGCATGTTTGATTGAGCATTTCGTTCGAGATGCCATGCACAAATCTGATGATTACAATTGGGGAGGACCATCTTGATTGCTTTACGCATTGCCTTATCGCTATCTGTATTGATAGATTGAAACATCTTATTTTTCATGGCATCCAAGGAAGTCCTCAACACCCATTGATAGGTTTCCATAGTCTCATCAACCAATAATAGGCAACCAAATACTATGGTCTTGTAGTGATTGTTCACACCAAGGAAAATCATGAGTGATTTCTTGTTTGCATTCATCTTGTAGGTCGTATCAAACGCCAATGCATCACTAAAACATTGATAATCAACTTGGCATGTCGAGTCTGCCCTGAATAAATTCGCTAGACGATTATCCGTGTCAATGTTGTATTTGAAATACAATTTTGGATCCATCTCCAATTTTGCAGTAAAAAAACAATAGCTGCTTCTGAATCAATTTTGATGACCTGCGATTTTCGCTGCTTCTCCGTCTTATTGTAGAGATCCGTCTGTAAGAACCCGACATTTTCGTAACCACCTAATTGGTCAACCATGTAATCAAACACTTGACTTCGCCTTACACCAACATTGTATAATCATGTTTCCTAGGCCATATTCACTTTATTCACTACTCTATTGGATCGAAGAAAGGGCATGTCCAGTGATGAGGTAGTGGGATGGTTGTGCTTAGCTTCAAAATATTTAACGACCCATTTTTTCATCTTCTTATCCAAGTTCACCCTAAAACAAGCACGACAATCCACCCTTGTCAAGCCTCTTGGTTCTCGTTTGGTGTCCTCTCTGCCCATATATTTTTTCTCCCAAATTCATTCTTTTGAGCAAACCCATCTCTGTATCACAGTTTCTCCCTCTCTGTTCTTGCGTTTATCATCTTTCCATACATTGAACCTAACATCAATTGCGTATGTATAGAAGAAATATTAAGCCTCTTATAACGTATCAAAATTTTCACTAACAGCATCCTCATTTCAGAAGTTTCTTAAAAAAATTATAGAAAAATAAACATCAGGATGACTTATATTTGAATATGCTTAATCTTAAAAAAATTAAAGAAAACTAAACAAACATTACCCTTCCAGTGTAGGTGATCACTTAGTTGGAGATGAAAATTGGATAATCCAAACAAAGAAAATGAATGAGCAAGTGTATTTGAAGTTTTGAGCACTTAAAAATTAGTGAGAATGTGTTTAGTCGAGTAAATATTTGATTTTGAAGGATTGTTTATGAAGAGTAGTTACTGCTATTAATTGCACAACCACCAGACATCACCAACTAATTAAAAAGTCAACCTAGGCGATTAGGACCCAACGTTACTTTGGTGGTCCTAATCACCTATTGGTCAGGCGAATCGCAAGTACAAACAGGCATTTGCGGCTTGCTGGTCACGTATGGGGAGCGACCATCAGGCCTCAAACATCATTCATGACTGGCGAATCACCAGTCAGGAATGGCGTTTGGTGCCTGCACATCGCGTTTGGGCACCAAACACCATCATACAAGCGTTTCGTCTATGTCTAAAAAAAGTTCATATCATCTTTAGAATCTAAAAAAAAAACTTAAAATCCAAATAAACTTAGAATCTAACATATTTATATTCACAAAAAGTTCATATCATCTTTGACAAAACATCATGGTGCAACTTTTCTCTTTTTCGATAAAGCATCATGTGAATGCTTTGTACGTCCTTCATGTTCTCGTTCCGATTCAGTATCCTCATTGGTGTCGTCATCATGGTTGTTTTCATCATCATTCACTGAATCTTCACCATTGTCACCATCTTCATCAACTTCATCATCATCACTCTCACACTTGCTTGCTTGAGTTTCATACATGTGCAAATGTCTTTGCAACTTCGCCTACAAGTGTACATATTGAGTATATTTTGATTTCGTACTAAAAATTTAAAAGGGAAAGATTGTAAGTTTACAATTTTCTTATCATTTTTTTCATTGATGCTTTAGCCTTTATCATCGTCTCATGTGCGTTCAACATTTTCTCGAATAATAACTTGTTGAAACCGTCAATCATGCGCATCATTCATGCCGTCGTGCATGCTGCCGACAGCTAGATTATCTGAATTGCACGTTAATATGATATTGTATGAATAAATAATAAATATTAACATTATGACTCACATAATCGACTTCAGTGGACGGAAAATCCCAGACTGAAACATCATCTGGAATGTCAACCAACTCACTACCACCATCTGGGAGTGGTAACTGAATCTGCCATGACGGTAGTGGGATGCCAGCCACTCTTATATCATCAACGGTCGCTCTAGCGGACCCTGATGCTCCTAGTACTGCTGTGGCTGTTGCAGTTCCTGGTCCTACTGCCTATGCATATTAGATTACAAAATTACATTGTATAACAATATGAGTAATCTCCTATATTTAAAAACCATTTAGAGACTTTTAGCACCTGCAAAGATGTAGATGCCCCATCATAGTTGTAAGACAACTTTTTTTCCAGAATTCATCATAAGTATCTTCGCTATTGCCATCTACATCAATGATAAAGTGTCACTCTAAAACCTCCAAGACCACCAGACAGATCCTCTCTGGTGAATGGTTGATCGGTTCCCATACTCTGTCGTGAGACGCGTTCACCCAAGTATCATGCTCTTCTAGCAGGTCCTTGCAGCAAGATTCTCATGGTGGCAGGAGGTATATTGTCGATGCAATAGTAGCACCAATTGATCTGCAAGTTCAAAAATAAATAGTTTGTCAATAAAACATTACTCATGCTTAGGGGGATGGGGGGGGGGGGCAAGATAAGAATTGATATAATAAAACACATACTTCATTGGGCCTCACATATCAAAATTTAACACAGAATTCTTTTAGGCAGTGACCAACATCTATTGTTCCCGACTTAATGTCTATCTAATGTGCTGCTCTCAGGAACGTGTTTGGACCACCCAATGGTTTGCTTAGTGCGAAACACGGGAAGTACTCACAAGCCATCCTCTCATGCTCTCCAAAAACCCTATGTTCCTATATTTTTGACGCGACATCAAGCGTCCCTATTGCAATACAATACGAATAACGTCGAATCACCCCAATTATACTCCCAGATCTCATCTATTTCCTAAGGGCTGAGGAGGAAGTACAAATAAATTTTATTGCTCTTGTCGCAAAAAAGTGTACTACCCAAGAGCACCAGAAGAAAGACTCTTGTCAAAATGTCCTCCTGCTTAGGAGTAGTACACTCGTACCTAACATAATTATCAAATATCCATTGACAACGGTTTGCCAACTAGCTTTTGCAAAACCTTCTTATTCTTGTAGAGTTCCAAATTATAATATAGTTGTCGACCGTCGTATTTCAGGCCAGTTATATCAGCAAAGTACGGGTCATTGTCATTTCACCCACTTCATCTATATGAAAGTGTGGGTTGTATCCCACCATTCTCGGCCAGACTTTTCAATATACTTATAAAATAACTAAACCCGGAAGCATCAACATTCCTTCTTACATTTTCAAGAAGCCTACTGTACCATCGAGCTATTAGTGTAATGTTTCCAAAACCATGAATTCCAAGATCATAGAATCAACCTAAGAAACCAAAATGTAAGTATGACTTAGTGAAAAAGGTGTGTGGAGAAAAATGTACTATAATCCCTATTGTGACATTTTGTCGAACATCTTACAGGAAATAAATATATACTATAAATTTTCATCCAAAACATATATCGTTACCAATAATCATACATTTCAAGAAGCATCGCATAAAAAACACTCAGATTTCAAAATTATTCAAGTATCTATTTGTCGTTTTAATAATATAACATATAACAACCAATTTATTTTTGTTAAAGAAACTTACATTTTATCCTTGAATGGGATATAGCATTTCATCAAACATGTTACGGGAATTCATATAAATACAATATAAATCTCAATATGGCATTTTATTAAACACCTTACAGACAATCAAAAAAATACACCATATAATTAATTATGACATTTCATCGAACACGTTACGGGCGCTCATGAAATTACTATAGTTTTCCATCCAATACATATATTTCTACCAACAACCATAAATTTCTATAATCATCATATAAAAAGCACCAATTTGCAGACGAATCAAGTATATATTATGTATTTTAACAATATAGCACATAAAATTCAAAATCTTTAAAGAAAAACTTACTTCTTGTTTTCTTTAAAGAAGAACATGACTACTAAGATTTTGATTCTTTGGATGAAATCTGTAACCCAAGCATTAAGGGAGTAGATTTTAATTTTTAGCCACACACATGCACCATATAAGCATCACACTCAACTGTCTCCCCCACTCTCCCATTTTATCTTTCACGAACCCCCTTGTAATTGTTTCTCTCTAAAACAGCAACCACCCTCTCTCCCAAACGTTAACTATCCTCTATTTCTCCATTTTCAATTTCATCTTATTCTTCAGTGTTCTAATTCTTGTCGTCGCTGCATCACTGTAGTTCCTCGTTCCTGAAATTTTAGTCGCCGTTGCATCACCGTAGTTCCTCGTTTCTGGTAAGCTTCTTCCCTCTCATTTCAATTTTCTTCTATTTTCTTCCTCTTTTGAATCTAGATTTTGGATTAATACGTTGATGCATCAAACTGAAATTCTATTCTCCAATTTCGAGCAATTTACATTCTTTTTCGTCACTGCTTGTTGAGTCGTTGCTTCATCGTCAGTAAAGTTGATTTCCTTTTTTCTGTCTCTCCTTCGTCTTCCCCTTCCTCTCTGTTACGTCTCTCTCTCCCTATTCTTCGTATCCCTCTCCCTCTCTATTCTGTCTCTCTCCTTCATCTCCCCCTCTATGTTCTATCTCTCTCTCATTTGTCTTCCCCCCTCTCTGTTGCGTCTCTCTCTCTCCCTCTTCTTCGTCTCCCTCCCCCTCTCTATTCTGTCTCTCTCTCATTCGTCTCCCCTCTCTGTTGCATCTCTCTCTCTCTCTCTCTCTCTCTCTCTCTCTCTCTCCCTCTCTTCCTCTCCTTCGTCTCCCCCCTTTGTTTTGTCTCTCTCTCCTTTGTCCCCCCTCTGTTGCGTCTCTGTCTCTCCCCCCTTCTTCATCTCCATTTTTCTGTTTTTCCCCCTTCTCTTGAACCAGTTCACCTGAACCTGACCGGTTCATTTCTAACTAGACCAGGCTGAACTGGTTTAGTCAGACCAGACCAGACCGAACCAGCTCAGTCAGACTAGACTAGTTCAACCTGACTAGACCGAACCGGCCCAAAACAGCACAACCAAACCGGTTTAGACCACCCGAACCTTGTTGAACCGTTTTAAAACGCTTGATAATTTACACCCGATGTGGTTTCCAGCTGTTCCCAACCTCGCTTAGTTAATTAAATAATTGTAGATATTATATGAATTTGTTGTGATCTGGGATCCTTGAATTTCATGTCATTAGTTGCTGAATTTAATTCGTAACGAATCCAGGTAAGTGGATTTACATAATAATTCGATTCATATGTTATAAGTGTAGAATATATAATGTGAAATTGTTTTATTATTTCTTTTTGTTCAATCTTATGATCAAGTGTTTTATTTATTTTTCATATTATGATAAAATTATTTACCATGTTATGTATGATTATATCGTTTATTTTCATGAACAAGTTATATGTTTACTCATGTATATGTGATAACGTGAAATATGAATATTAATTCAAGTAAAAAGTGATAAGTGAACAAAAAGTAGACTTAGTTGTGTCCCTTGGTTATCAAGTAACTAGATTGTTCACATCATGTTATCAAGTTATATGGTTGGGTGTCACCATTTTTATGTTAGCGTCCTTAAGGTTCAGATACATCAAGTTTCAGGACACATAATCTGTCATGTTCACATTCATGTTACAAGTTCAAGTTCAAGTTGTGAAACAATTCTGGTTAGGTTGTTAATCGAGGGATATGTCTAGTCGGGTTATGATCAAGCAAGTATAAGTATTGGCATGTATAAGTACAAGTTTAATTTATATGTTAATCATGAAATCGGTGTGTTGTTATAAGTATTTTATGTGACCAATGAACGGGTGAAATAAATTTGCATGAGTTATATATTTACATTTATGTCATGTGAAACTCATTAGTATGTGAATTTACTTACTGAGTATTTTTAATACTCACCCCCATAGATGATTGTGTTGCAGATGATGGTGAGTAGTAGGAGAGGGACTGCCATAGCAAGTATTATTATGATTTCTAAGTTTAATTATGACTTCAGTTATTTCAGAAATTTATAAATATTCATGTTTGATCTTTCATGTCTTATGAATTTTTGTGCTTCACTTTATTACAGTTTAATGAATCATTTATTTCAGTTTAATGAGTTAATATTATTTTAAAATAATATTATGCTTCCGCTATTTAACGTTAAAATTAGGGTAAAATTAGAGTTTTCAATTTGAGAATTTTCTCAAATTAGCGTTTTAATTGAATTGAGAAATTTTTGAATTGTGAAATTTTAAGCATGTTTGACCCTTGGAAATCGGGGCGTTACAAAATCTTTTCACCCTATAATAGGTGGCATCGTACAACCTTTCAAATCGCTCAAGCTCGAACTTAGTTGTGCCGTTACACTTAATGTTCACTTTGTAACTTTATGCTTTCTTCTAATCATTATTGGTGAAAAATACAATATTAGAAAGATATGGGGTTTGGGGTTGCAGGTTGGAGGGTTTTGCTCGGGTTTTGCCTCATGTGTTGGAAGGTATGTGTTCAATGAGAGATTGAGGGTTTGACTCGTGTCTTGCAACGGATTTGGATCGGTTTTGATGGATTTCAAGCTATGAAGAGAGATGAAGATGGAGATGAAGAAGAAGGAGAATAGGGTATGAGTGAAGAGAAATGAAGTGTTGTGAGAGAGGGGGAAGGGTGTGTATCAATTTTTAAGAATAAGGGAGAAGAGGTTTTTTAATGTTGGGTTAATTTTGATAAGAAATAAGGTTAGATTTGAAAATTAAATTTATAGGGATTAATTAATTAAAACATAAAAGTTTTTTTTTTCAAAAATTATGGGGTTATTATTCTAAACTAAAAGTTAAATTCCAAACTTCAATATTTAATTTCAAACTTTTTAGTGGATATGCTCGATTCAACAATAGAATCCGACCTTAAGGGTTATACGTTTTCGTCAAACTGATGAATATGATTGACTGACCATTATAACATCACGACATATAATTATATTTGGTGAAAACCTGTCTCGCTTGATACTTGTCACAAAAGTACAACGACACTATCAATGATAACTTTATCGAGTTTATGATTAGACTACTATAATTTTGGCCTTAGATGACGGTGACAACTCGTCATCATAACCCTATGATGACGGTTGACCACTTGTCATCTATCAGGTTATCATCTTTACTTTTTTCAACAAAAAGTCATCGTAATAGGGTGCCGCCAAAAGCAATTAGATGATGGGGATTCCCCGTCATCATAGGTGCCGTCAAAAGCAATTAGATGACGGGGATTCTCCGTCATCATAGGTGCCGTCAAAAGTAATTAGATGACAAGAAATCTCTGTCATCATATGTGCCGTTAAAAGTAATTAGATGACGGGGAATCTCCGTCATCTAATGTCCAAATTATTTATAAAAAAACTATCATGGGAAGGCCTTTCCATGGCACCTTTTTTCATTTAAAAACATTCCTACGATAGATTGATTTTATAATACTATCATTGAAAGACGTTGCCTTTCCATGACAACCCTTTAATATTTTAAATGTATTTTGCAAAATCATGAAAAAATGAAAACAAATATAGGGTGAGCCAGACAGATTAAATACTTGAGCGAAAGATCATGAAAATGGATATAGGAAAAGAGATACATAAGAGTGGAGAAATAACTCAGATTTAGTACAAAACATGTGAAAGCAATATTTTTTTAATTGTACAAAGCATGTGAAAGTAATATACATGGAAATATTAATCCGATCCTCCTTAAACCTTTACTTAATAAGTTACCTGAAGTCCAACATAACTTCCATCAGAATATAATCACTACCATATGTTATCTGTAGATATGCTGAGACATAAGGAACGTTTCAATTCAATATCAATCAACTATACTTCCATTTTCACTCCATCTTCATCTATAAAAATTATTGAAGAATATCCACAAGCTAGATATTCATTTACAAGAACAACAACAATTATCTTTATGAAAATAATTTCATGAGGACAATAGAAAAATGACATATATAACACAACTAAAAATTTGTACATCAACGCAAACACCCCAAAAGAAAACACTTCAAGTTAATTTGTACATGACATAGTTAAATCCTATAAACGTCTACATAAATAAAAAGATACAGAAGTAACTGACTTTATTCTAACAAACCACAACTAATTCACAGTATAATTACTCACCAAATCAGAAACATATTGGAAACTTCTTGTCTGCTTCCCATCACCATTAACTGTTAAAGGCTCCTTTCTCAACGCCTACATTATCCACACTAATCATATTTAATACCCTATTTACACTATAATAAATCTACATTTTGACCAAATGAATCTTCTCATTTTATACAAATTTCTTACCTGTGCCATAAAATTACTGACACACGCTCGTCGTCTATGTACATTCCGGGTCTGTATGTGTTAAGTATTATAGCAATCCTCACCTGTGAAGGAAACAAAAATAATTTTCGTTAATAAATTTGACAACGAATAATTCTAAAAAAAATCATTCATTTCTTTCAAGCCAAAGAACCTAAAAAATTCCGTCGGATTCATGACAAGGATCATATCTGTTAAAAGCATTCCATCGAATTCATGTCCTTGCGGCTTATTCCATCAAAGTACTAAGTTAGTAATGATGATATTTTCAAAGCAGAGCCTCTTCAAAAATCAACAAAAGTTAACACAACCCAACTTTAAAAGTTTTAAATAAAAACTTAAAGAATGGATTAAAGGATAAAAAATTCAGTAATAGACGACCTTGAAGAAAGTAACTACAAGAAGCACATGTATTTGCCTAATGGAGTTTGCTTATACCAAACATAAGTACAACACGAATAAATGACGGCAGTTAGTAATTTCAAAGTTGAGTTTGAACTAAAAATAAGTTCAACTCAAATCACATAAAGAAGTCTAACTAAATACCTATTGAGGAAGTACGAGATCATCAATGAATATTAAAATATACGCTACAAAACTCACTTGAACATTTGTTTTAAAATTTAAACACATGGGATAGATATGAGTGTAAATTCAGGAAATGAATAAGAAAGCAAATCTTGCATGGCTTTTCAAATCTGCAAATCCCAATTAAAAATAAATGTAAAAGATTGGTAATGGATACATGTCAAATGAGCAATGAGCAGTCGCTAAAAGTGAAGGCTTTGAACAAGAAAATAAATGCATCCTGAATAAATATTCCAGCAAAATTTTCTTTAAGTATTAATATATCATCTGCTGAAATTACCCCATGAAAGTTATTTAGAACAAAAACTAAATAGGCTTCAACTTAAATTGAAAGGTGAATAAGAAAGGCCATAGTAACTCATTGATTACAAGTTTATAAATTAAACTACCTGAAGGCACTGTACACATCTCTTGATGTATCCTAGCTCATTTACTAAGGGTAGTTCCAAGGCCTTTGCTAATTTTCGAGCAAATGTCATAAACCTAAATCAAAATTTTAAATTAACCATGCTTCATTCAAAATAAAAATCCCAAACCCCGTGCTATTGGCTGTGTTTTTCTGTTTATCTATTGTTGGCTTCCAAAAGTTATGTTCTGTAATTGTGGATGTATCTATGTACAGTTTGTTCTAAGTACCCCGATATATTTGTCGTGGGTGTTATGTGCTAAGAATATGCACCTTCTATGGGCAAGGGAAAGGGGAATGAGTTTCTGTGCTAGGCATATCTGTCCTATCAGTAGTAAAAGTATCATTTAGTTGCAAATAGATGTCCTTTGACTATGGACATGTAATTTAGTTGACAAAAATTAGAAGTCATATTAGAATAAAGTGAAGTTTATAATTGAACCTATTTTAGGCTTTATGTAGCTCCTAATCTGTGATGGTTGCTTTTATTTGATTATTTTTAGGGCATAGATATGCATTTTGCCTTAAGAATTAACCCTTATGAGACTCTATTTCAAAACTTGTACCAATTAAAAAGTTATTACAAACGGCAGCCACTTGATCATTATCATTTCTCATCCACAACAGATAGATGTTTTTTTGTCAAACAGGGATACGTATTTGAACTTTATATTAAAAAAAAGCACATGTTGAGAAACACATCTTTGACATTCGAGATACTTACATAATAGCAGAGTGGTATATTGGACCAATTGACCAACCACAGTTCTATCTGAAAAGAGAAAGAAAATAAGGCATGTTGGATAGATACTTTCTTCAAAATTAAATAAATACATAAGGAAAGAACATACACATTACATTTAGTTTACAATTCTAGAGAAGATAAGTTGGATGATACATTTTGCACATCAGTCTGATACTTTCGAGCTGCTACTCCAAGCTGACTAACCTGCAAATCATATTTTATCAATTTAATAAGAAGACTGTTCACCAATCTCTCCAGTCCTTGCCTCCTCAATTATCTTGTCTATCACTTCTTCGACATGATATGAGATGGTGAGACTTAGCTTTAATTTAGCAAGTATCTTTATGAAATCTAAAATTGAATATATGATGAAAGTAAGCACAAAGAAGCATAATACCTGATCTTTACTTACAACAATCTGTAGCTTAACTTTAGTAACAAAATTGTCTTCCAAAAATTCAGAGCCTACAGAATATTAAAGCAAGAACAAACACCCATTAAATAAGCAAGATAGACAAGATGAGTAAGGAAATGAGCATTTAGATACATGAAAGCAAAACCACTTCTCTTATAGAAAGGGAAAAAGAATTAACCTAACATGGTAACATCCAAGGTCATTCTTGACGCCACACTTGAACTCCTCTACATAACAGCTACCGTCAGAGCAAGTATGAGCCCCAATGCCATGGCTTTGCCCATTACATCACTCCCCTGCAAAATTATCCCCTCTGTAGAACCTATAGACCCCAAAATCCATGTCTTAGACCTTGCTGATACTATCCTCGATAACGGCTCCCTCTCACCCATTTTTCAATCCCATACCAAGTAATTTGAAGTAGAGAGAAAGCGAAGAACAAACATGATAGGGAAGGAAAGTAAATAGAAAATAAAATCTAAACCAAGCCTATTTGGAAAGTAAAGCTAGAAACCCTAACTATTTAAAACTCAGATTCAAAATCAAAGGGTTACCAAAAATCAAATGAAGAATTTGAACAAGAACCCAAAATCAGAAATTAAAAATAAAATCATAGAAAGTTGAACAAGAACCCTAAGTCGGTGAGAGGTTGGCCACGTCCCTCTCGCGGTTTCGATTTCTCCATCGTGGGGCTTGAAGACGGTGGATTCTTGGTCACACCCTCTAGGGGTTTTGATTTCCCTATCATGAGGCTTCACAATCGCGGGGCTGAGGCTTCCCAGTTGTGCGGCTGAGAAGAAATGGACGGAGAGAGAGGGGGAGACTTTCCAGATCTGAATCGTGAAATAAAGAGGAAGAGAGAAACCATAATCTCTAAGGAGTGTTGTTTGTTATATCTGAAATGAATGATTCAAGATAGATTAGGGACTAGGGTTAAAAGGCATGGCATTTTTGTAAATAAAAAAATTATAGAAATATATTAATAAAAAAATAAAAAAAGTGAGAGGTTACTATGACAGACCAAAATATAGCTATCATAATATGTCATATATTAATGATACTATATTTAAAACATGTCATATTATCTCAAAATTGCCTCTTTTCCTTCGGCAGATTTTATAGAGTTGTCATTATAATGTATATGCAGCAGTCATAATAACCCTAAATTGTAGTAGTATTAAGTGTTCAATTGTTTTAGAAATCCTTAATTAATCCAATTTAATTTCTCATAATAAGTAAGTATCATGAATGTTTGCATTGAAATAACGAATTTTTTCTATTTTTATCAATGATTTTTTCGGTGTACGGTAAATAATTACAAAAATATCAATTTTAAGAAAAATTGTGAAAAATGGTGATTAGGCCACAAAAGTGGCGATTGGGAGGGAGAATGTCGATCGCCTATTTATACATGGCGTTTGGGGACTGAAACAAGTGATTGGAGTCATAAAACAAGCGCTTGACTTTGACGATACGATTAGCTTCTTCAGGATGTCATTTAGGGGATAAAAATGGGTGATTCACCTATTAGGTATGGCAATTAGATTTTAGATGTTCACCAAATACGTAGTGGTGCACAACAGATTCTTCAGGAGTTCACCACAATTTAAAAATTCATTTTTTTGGGTGAACCCAAGTATGTAATTGGGGAACCCTAATACGTAATTGGTGAACCTTAGCACGTATTTAGTGAACCTCTCTATGAATTATATTTTTATACGTATTTGATGAACTCTACTACACATTGGTGAATCTCAGTACGTAATTGGTGAACCCCTCTAAGAATTATTATTTGGTACGTATTTGGTGAACCCTAGTACATAATTGGTGAACCATAGTACATAATTGTGAACCCTAGTACGTATTTGGTGAACCCCTCCAAGAATTATTATTTTGTACGTAATTGGTGAACCCCACTAGGTAATTGGTGAACCCTAGTACATATTTGATGTACCTCTCTAAGAATTATTATTTTGTACATATTTGGTGAACCCCACTGTGTAATTGGTGAACTCTAGTATGTAATTTGTGAACCCCAATACGTATTTGATGAACCCTTCCAAGAATTATTATTTTGTACGTATTTGGTGAACCCCTCTATATAATTGGTGAACCCCATTACATAATTGGTGAACCCCACTACGTAATTGGTGAACTCTAGTACGTATTTGGTGAACTCATCCAAGAATTATTATTTTGTTCATATTTGGTGAACCTCACTGCGTAATTGGTGAACCCCTCCAAGAATTATTATTTTGTACGTAATTGGTGAACCCCACTACTTAATTGGTGAACCCTAGTACGTATTTGGTGAACCCCTCTAAAAATTATTATTTTGTACGTATTTGGTGAATCATTCTACGTAATTGGTGAAATCCAGTACGTAATTGGTGAACCCCAATATGTATTTAGTGAATCCCTCCAAGAATTATTATTTTGTACACATTTGGTAAACCTCACTATGTAATTGGTGAATCCTAGTACGTATTTGGTGAACCCATCTAAGAATTATTATTTTGTATGTATTTGGTGAACCTCAGCACGTATTTGATGAACCCCTTCAAGAATTATTATTTTGTATGTATTCGGTGAACCCCACTACATGATTGTTGAACCTTACTATGTATTTGGTGAATCCCACTACGTATTTGGTGAACCCCTCCAAGAATTATTATTATATGTATTTGGTGAACCCCACTACGTAATTAGTGAACTACACTACGTATTTGGTGAACCCCAGTACGTAATTGCTAAACCCAGTACGTAATTGGTGAAACCCTCCAAGAATTATTATTTTGTACGTATTTGGTGAATCCCACTACGTAATTGGTGAACCCCAGTATGTATTTGGTGAACCCCTCCAAGAATTATTATTTTGTACTTATTGCCCCACTATGTAATTAGTGAATCTCACTACATATTTGATGAATCTCAATAGTGAACTCCTAAAAAAATATGTTACCTACTAGATTTTGTGTGGCCCAATTTTTTTTAAAAATAATTTAAGAGTCACAATAATTTAACATCAATTTCAAAAAATTATTTCCAGCATCGTAAAGTTTACCGTTTATCAGTAAACTTGATGGAACATTTAGTCAAATACTAAATAAAAAAGTTAATACATAAGCTTTTCAAAGTTTGACTTTTCATTTGCTAAGTTGACTTATCAAATTCCATGCAACCACCACCGAATAAAAGTCCTTAAATTTATCAATGCTTGACTAAAGAAATTACTATAAATGGAGGGAAACATGGCAAAACTACTAAGAGAAGAATAAAGTACATATTAAACTTATGTAAGAAAATAATACTCATTCTTTTTTAATATTTATTTATTAGCCACTTGAGTCCATGAACAAATCCGGATGATACTTCTCTGACTCCACGGAATTTGCCTCTTTAGATTTAAAGGTTAGGATGTTATCGTGAGTTGATGCGCTTCTCGAATAATCTTTCGTCGGATGATTTTAAAAGCGCACCGTCTCGCATTAATCTGATGCATTTAAGAATCATTACAATTTTAGAATACTCAGTACAGAAATCGAACATCTCTCTTATCAATTAGATCAACTCCACTAAATATTGAATGATACAATATCAATTGTGAGTCAGGTAGCATGTTCCAAATTGTGAGTCAGGTAGCATATTCCAATATTATGACTGTAGTGATTTTTTTATTGTCACTTTAAATGAATTCACTTTCTGAATTTAAGAGTTTCTCTTGAATTCAGTCATGTAATTCGTATTAATAATGCGGGGTACAAATCAAAAGTAAACTTAAGTTCATATGAAATACTTATTGTAGTTTTATATATGGTGGTTGTTGATGTTCGAAGACAATGTAAACACAATGACTTTAAATAGTCAAATGGCTCAGTTGTACATTGTATTTTACCCGAGAACTCAAATTATATTCACAAAAGACATAAAATCAACTCTTTTCCATAATAATTCAATCAAGCTATAATCATTACAAAAGAAATCTCAATTTTTTTATTGATTACACCAATTTACATGTACCTCAACTAATCTTACATGATTCATACGCTATACCATACAAAATTTTCTACAAGAGTAGTCAAGATAAATCAGTAGCTTTAAACATAAAAGGGCATGACCTTCATAGAATTGTTGCGCTGAAGAGAATCCAAACCTTGGACTTCAGAGAAAGCAAACCTCAGAATCCAGAATCTTCACCATTTGAGCCAATTCAGGTTGGAATCTCAAATTTTGTTCCAAATATAAAAGAATCTCAATTATTTCATTTCAAGTAGGTATTCTAAAGAAATATATCTCCTCGTATTAGGGATCCGAACATGATGGTCATGTTTTCCTCTATCTAGACTGTTGAGTCAATACATACAACTCATATCTAACATAATCTCTCATGTTTTTAAGAAAGTGAAAGCATCTGTATCCATATCTGAGTTACACAACAGTATTAAAAATGTGAATAACTGGGGATTTTAGGGTTTGCATGATCTTCTGCATGTCGTTCATGCTACCACCAATTTAATCACTTGGAAGCTGATTTTATTTGCCGGAACACATTGGGCATCACCTATTTTTCAATTATTCCTATAACCCTTGAAACATTATAGAATATTCAATATTATGTCAAATTATTTGACATCAGATGTATGCTCTTTTTTTTCTGAATTTCAAGACTTCATTGATACCATTACTATAAAATATGATTTTTTTATATATATTTTAAAACATAACTATATTATAAGAATAAATATTGAATATTCAATTATGATATATTTTCTTCATGTGAGAACGGTCTGCCATTTGGCAGTAGGACACTCTTTTCTTTGAAACAGTAATTCCAATGTAGACTTTTTCAAACCGGCCAACAAGATTTCATTTTATACATCTCTGTGTATTTTTCTGCCAACAGTATGTGATTGATTTTGGCGTTTTATTAACAAGTTAATAAATTTTAATGATTTTAATGTAACATATAATTTACACTCTTAAAATATGTATAGCTTGTCATTAAAATTTCATTGCTATCAATTTTGTCTATAAAATTTTGAATCATTATCAATTTGGCCACTTAGTCAAGTAATTTAAAGCATATATGAGTGAGTTGGGCATGGACTCTAAAAACATAGAGTACGTATGTGGTAGATTAAGTAGTATATGACACACACAATTCCCATTGACAACCTATTGACGCACAACGAAACATGAATAGAATATAATTGATCTCATTCGTAAGCACGCGAACGGGTGTTTACTCGAATAACCCTCGAACGAATGTAAACTTACTGAAATCCACCAGAGAAACAGATTTTTCATGATAAAAAAGCTACCGAATAATGTCAAAAACGTTTCTTCTAATAGCAAACAAAACAAACCCTAATAACAAAATTTTAAGAAATTATAAAAGACCCCTAAATTACAAAAACAAAAAACAGACCCTTAAACGATGAAATTTGACCTCAAAAGTTTGACTTCATAGCCTTATGACGTCACCCTGACAACAAATTAAAAATGTGAAAATACTTCTGAAAAGTCCTGTTGTGTCTAAAATCCGTCACTCTAGTTAAAAGTTATGCTCGTTTCCGTGAACCCCTTACTTTATTTTTTTTCAAACTGCTCTATAAATATATCTGCTAAATTGTTTGCATCACCTACTAACTATATAAGGCTGCCTCTGCGAGTGATAATTCTATAGTCATACTTTTCATATTGTTAATACTGTGAATAATGCTATAAAAATTTCTTAAATGATTAATTCACCAATTGCTGTCATTTTTATGTTTTCAACGCCTCTTGAGATCAATGAAAAGCATGTTCTTTTACAACACGAAAAGGTGAAACCTCAACCTTCTTTAATGAAAGAGAAACAAATCTTCAATTGAGTTATATTGTCCCAAAGACTTGATAAAATAGATGGAGATCGATGTATTGTTTGGTAGTGCCAAACGATTCAATTAAACTTATTTTAGAATATGTATTACTATTATTGACACATCGTACCATGGTTGGAATGATACTTATAGTTACTACCGCAGTAAATCTTCATTTTAGATTCTTTATTTAGAAAATAAAATGTTTAACCAAATAGTCTATTGGTAATCTAATAATATCTTCTCTAATGAGGAAATCTTAAGTTCAAATTCTAATTTTCCTGAGTTGACCAAAAAATATGTTAAATTTTCTTGAATTGGCATAAAATATTTTTAACCTGACTCATGATTACGATCACCCTAATAGATTGCAAGGTTAGGGTCATCTTCCACTTTTAGTTGTTCCTTAAATATGTCAATTGTGACATTTTATGCTTGTACATGTTATCCTATTTAATGTTTTTACAAAAAAAAAAAAACAAGTAAGAGGAACTAAGGGTTAACTCGACACTCACCAGAATACCTTATATCCACCGTTGTCTCACAAAATGTTCCCCACCGACACCCATGTAATGACCAAAGCTTAGGGAAACGGTATTCGAAATGAGAGGTACTCTAGGACGTAGATATACCACTTCGTATTCTTACAAAGGCTAGTGAGACGATTCGATTCTTAGCCGTAGCCATGAAATGTGAGTTGCTTGACCACATGTGCCACCTTTGGGGCAATATATTCTCTATATCATAGTTATTTTCTTCTTACATTGTACAATTGATTTTATTATTTTTCATATGAATTGAGTGTTTTAAAAGAATAATTTTACATTAATCAATATTGATACATCATTTGATTAATTTGACAAACTAGTTAATGAGTGATAACTGATAAAACATAAATCTATGAATTACTTGCACATAATTGACTTCTAATTTAGTCGGCATAAATTCACTAATTTTGATAAATAGAGTCTATTTTTCTTAACGTATTAGTAAGAACTAGTCAGAAATCTAGAAAGATCTAAGTATATCGAAGGGATCTATTTTTACACTTTACTAAAAGAAATTATTTACTAAAATCTTACAAACTCCAAAGAAATAGGAGGGAAATGACTTAAATCTTCAGATTAATGGATATGATTGTAGACTTTTTTAACACATGTGCTGAACCCAATCTGGTTGTGAAAAGAACAATTAATGTCACCGTGAACAACTCCAACCGTTTGGACCCCATATTTAAGTAAATATCGTACCTATTTTTTTTTTATAAAAACTAGTAAATATAGTATTTTTAAGAAGAAAAATATGATAAAAGCTAAAAAATACACCCTCCAATTTGTTGTCATTTGTAACTTGGTCCTTTTAGATTCGAGTATTTTCAATTTATTCCCTACATATTAAAATTATCTTACAATTCAAACTCTTTATCCATTTTTAT
This sequence comes from Datisca glomerata, assembly GCA_003255025.1. Taxonomy (NCBI): domain Eukaryota; kingdom Viridiplantae; phylum Streptophyta; class Magnoliopsida; order Cucurbitales; family Datiscaceae; genus Datisca; species Datisca glomerata. Next base: position 748,100 of record QANY01004406.1, on the reverse strand, counting down.
TAACTTCACTCATCATATTAATCATATTCAAACAATCAAATAATATGTGTAGATAAAATGATAGTTAAACGAGAAAATATTAAGTATTATTGAAATATCAAATATATATTATTTAATATATTTTTATCTATATTTATTAACATGTGTCTTAAAATATAATTATTTTATTCTTTAGATATATGAGATTTTTTAAATCTAAAAAACACATAAGCACCAATATATTTAAAGAAGTATAGAATATTTGTTACGCTATAAGTAGTAATTGATTTTTTAGTTTAGGATTTGAACGGTAAGAAGTTTCAAAATATGATTAAAATTAAAACTATGGCCAAATTTTGAATTATCCGAAATTGAAGGGCCTAAACTGTAATTTATAATCCACAAAATTCCCTTTATAAAAGGGGCAAGAACCGAGTCAAATTTGCGAACCATTTTACAAAGTGTTACAAGAAGACAAACTCCAATGGCCAGATCTACCCAACTCCTCGTCCTCTTCCTCCTCTATTCCTCCACCGTGCTCTCCTCCACCGCCGCTGAATCCGACCCATTTGTCCAAAACGTAGACCGAACCCAATTCGGCCTCAAACAAGAAAAACTCAGCCATTTCCGCCTCTACTGGCACGACATAATCACCGGCAAAAACCCAAGCGCAGTCCCAATCATACACCCAATCGACAACAGAACAAGAGCTGGATTCGGGTTAGTCAGGATGATTGATAACCCATTAACCCAAGGTCCGGATTTGAATTCCAAACTGCTGGGAAGAGCACAAGGGCTTTATGCATCAGCTTCACAGACACAGATTGGGTTATTAATGGCGCAGAATTTTGTGTTCATTGAAGGAAAGTATAATGGGAGTACAATTACGATATTGGGTCGGAATCAGATTCTCGATAAAGTAAGAGAAATGCCTGTGGTTGGGGGAAGTGGTCTTTTCAGGTTTGCTAGAGGTTATGTTCAAGCAAGAACTCATGATTTCAATCCTAATACAGGGGATGCCACCGTTGAGTATAATGTCTATGTTCTTCATTATTGATTAATATTATTTTTTTCTTTTTCTTTTTAGTTAAATATATTTTTCTCCTTTAAAATTCAGGATTTAAATATGATAGTAAAGGAGAAAAATGTGTTTAACTATTTTTATTTATAATAAATTGTAAAAATTTTTTTCAGAAGAAGTGCAGTTCACATGTTCCTATCATTAAAAAGTCTTGCTAAATATCATAGATTTTATTTTATTTAGTATATATTCTTTATAAATTGTGTGAACTATACTTATCGAGTGATGGATTCCAGAATAATTTTCTTTACTTTTTCTTAAGGGTATGTCTTTAATAAAGATGATGTACTGAATATAATTTAAATGTAAGTGGGTTTGGATTTCTGTGTTGTATAGTGGACTTAATTGTAGAGTTTAGATGCTATTAAATTATACATAGTGTCATAGGTGTATTAAAGTATACCATCAACTTTAAAATCTTTGGTAATGCCCGGACATTTCATTTTATTTTAGCGTTATTTTCTGTCGTCTATTTTATCTAAAAAATAATAGAAATGAGACCACGTGATAAATACATGATCTATAACAAGGAACACGCATCTTCTTCTTAATTGACCTATGCTCTCTCCTTCTTCTCTCTCATCTCTCTCTATTCCCTCTCTCATCTCTCTCTTCTGCGTCTCTCTATATGAAGAACCTGCAAGCTCAAGTAAAATAAGTAAGATGAGTTCCAATATTTTAACCCTTTATTGAAGGATCATCTTACCAATCTGAAAGGGATGACTATTTACAGCCACAGTTCCCTTTCTTCAGTATTTCCGGTTCCAAATAAAGTTATTTACCAAACATAAGTAACTTTATGATTAAGCCACAGTTCCCTATCTTCAGTATTTCCAGTTCCAAATAAAGTTATTTACCAAACATAAGTAACTTTAGTATTTCTGCTTCTCACATTCTGATTAAGCTTCATGATCTCAAACTCCCCACAACCTTTGGCCAACTAATCCAAAATAACAAAATCAAACCTCTCCTATCAATTCAGGATTTCAGTATTATCTAGTGGTCTGGAATCTTTGAATGAACGACACGTGTCCTTCAGTATTAAACGTCAGAGGGCATGTTGTACGATTTTAAAGGTGATGGTACAATTTGGTGTATGTTTTTAAAAGGTTGGGGGGTCTGGTGTAATTAATCCTAATTAATATTAGTTGATTGAGGGAGAGTTTAGATCAATTGTATAACTTAAACTTTTAAGTTGTAGTTTATTTAAGTATAACTAATTGTTCATCACTATTATGATTCGTATTTGATTTCACATCACATGTAAAATGTAAACCAATAAAGAAACATATATTTTCAATTATGAGGTAAAAGTGTTAGGATAAATATATGTTGATACGTCATAATAGTGTTGATACATCATAGTAGTATTGAGTACCAGTGTGCTATATTAAAAGTGGAGGAGATGGTAATCATTTTTGAATAATTTGTCCACATATTTTCATACATCGCCCATGTAAAGGAAAATTTTCTTATATTAAAAAATAAGAAATAAATAGAGAGATGATAAAAAATAATATGGAAGTAAATACTTGATTCAGTCTTCGAAAGCATTTGGGGTTACAAATGACCTCTATTTTTAAGCTTTCAAATGATCACACAAGATTTGGGTTTATCTAATTCCACTAAAAATGAGATTAACGGAATATTCTAATAGGATCTAGTATATCAACATTAACAACCAAACTAATCTCAACCGCCGATTAAATCAACAACCTCGATCATTTTTCCTGGATCTTCATGTTGGCAAGCTACATGCCTTCTTCTGTTTGGTCTTTGTTGGTTGTCGCGGCGCGTACGTGGCGGAAGCGTGTGGCTCGAGGTCATTTAAAAAATAAACTTTTAATAAATATCGAATCTTTTAATAAAACAAAAATTACGCAACGCCACGATAACCAAATAAAATTTTTTTTATTGAAAACTATTTTTCAATCAGTCATGACCCATTATATATTTATACATTAAATCTAAAACATACAAGATTATGAATCATATACCTCTTGTAGTCTATATCAAACTCCTTTGTAAAACTGATCAATCTTCCATTCCATGAAACTGTTCCGACGATCAGTAGACTCCGAGATCCACGCTAAGATCTTTCAAGTCAATTCTCAACGCACTAGGACGTGTTTGGGCACCTAGAATATTACAAGATAATTTTTTTGTCTCTAGATGTACTCAACAAATAAGATCTAAAGATTTACTGAGAAAAACTTTAGTGAGACGATCACCTAAAAGAACGTGATAATCATTCTTTCAGAGTTTTAATTAACTATTAATCACAGAGAAAAATCACTCTGACACTAACTATGTACTCAATTTGATTTTTCTGATGAACTGATCCATCAATTGAGTCCATTAGAATAATATATGTATATTTTTTAGATAATGACGTATCAGATTTTTTAGGGATAAACTGAAATCATATTTAACATGGACTATTGTACGACACTACAGTGTTGTACATCCACTACTGTAGTGCCACGTGGCACTACAGTAGTCCATATCAATATCTGATACTCAATTAGTGATTCACAGATGATCATTACTGCGAATTAAATGTTTATTTTAATCAGATAAACGTGGCACTACAATAGTCCATGTCAATTTTTGATACTCAATTAGTGATTCACAGATGATAATTACTGTGAATTAAATATATATTTTAATTAGATAATATCTAGATATCAGTTAATTCAAAATTAACATATTCTATTATTCTTATCAACTAACTTATTTATTATTTCATAAATAAAAAAATTAGTTGATTCAAATTATTATCTAATTTCACAAATTAGATATTGTCTTACTTATCGATAATTATATATATATATTTCAATTAATTAATTACACATAATTATGTACTTGTCTCAGAATATTTTTTAAGTCAGTCCTTTCTCATGTCCTGAGCCTGGGTACTATGGACCTATAATCCTAAACTTCAATAAATCAGATTATTAATTAAACTCATTAATTAAATAATCTTATTTTTTAATTTCATTATTTCTCCACTATAAATATGTAATTGAACTCTTCATAATTATAGAATATATTTACAGAGTATTCTCATGCAGTCCACTGATATAATCATTTCAAGTAATTTTGTCATTCAATTATTGGTTCATAAATTAGAACTGGTCAAAATTATCATTTTACCCCTCTAAATATCTATTAATTCCTAAGTACCATTAATCTACTAGTGAATGACTAATTTATAATCCTATTATAAATTTGAGCTCAATAGCCATTCAGTTTCAGAATTAACACTTAAAGAAACCAATATACAGTCCGCTAGGAAAGCTTGGATTCCAAATCTTGCAAGATCTTGTTCCCAACCATCCACATCAATGAATCTCCAAAACAAAGTCACTAGCTTGTTTTACGAACAAACCTTAACAAGTAAATCAAAAGATCCAGTAGACATACATAGGAGTTCATAACTACTCAGGATTCAGACTGATCTATATATGATCATCGAATTGATGTGTATTAAATATTTATGATAAACGCTACGTTAATAAATATATTAATTCACATAACGATGAATGATATATAATCTTATTATATAAAGTACCTTCACTAATATGTCTATCCACATCAATAATCCGGATATATATCACATCAATTCATAGTACTTAGTGAACCGTACTAGCAACCATTCATTAAAGATTTCATACTTTAATATGTTGCTGATAATTTTATATATTATCTATTATCTCAATCCTCTAGTACTAATACAAGATCATAGCCTCATTTAATGAATATATAATTTTCAGATATTTATATAAATTATTCAATAATAATTTAAAAGAACAATTATAAGAAAAATGTAATTCCATTAAATTTCATATTAAAATGTCAATACATATGCTTTGAGGACATTACCTCCAACTATCATTTCTTGAGGACGCGTCAGAGAGAGAGATTCATATCCGTTCATTTGCCCATATTGTATTTGACTTACTCTAATAAAGCGAATATACAATATTATATCAGAAACGAAAATTATTCTGAGTGAAAATGACAGTATTCATCATAACATTTCCCTGCAATCACCTTTTCATGCTTTTCCAAACACACTTTGTAGCTTTCTAGGCATCTTTTCAACTACTGTTGGGAATGGTCGTGTTCTACGCTCTTTTGGCACTTCATATTCCAGTTCTCGTTATCGATGTTCCTCAAGCAAGCGCGACACTATTTTTGAATTCTATTTTTGGCAGGGTAAGCATGCCCCTTTTGCAAGTTGTCATTTCTTTGTTCGTCAGTAGTCGTGACGGTTCACTCCACTGTGCTTTGTCAGTCACGTCTTTTTCAAAAGATTTCCTCGTACTCGAGTACCTCTAAACGCCTTTTTATTGCTCATTTTCAGAATTAAATAAATGATTCACAATTTTTCTTGATGTCCGTGGCCTATTTAAAGGCTTCCTCCTTTGTTCTTTCTTCATTCTTCATCATCAATCCCATAAATTTCTCATCGTTTCTTTCTTTCTTTTCTCTGCACTTTCTGTTTCTGATACCTCTTAGAGTCATGGAAGACAAAACCTACTTTAAACACTCAGAACTTGTTTGGTAGCCCGTACTGTATAATACTAAAAGTAGGACAATACTATTTTAGTACTGTCTGACGTTTGACATAAATATGGAGCTCGTACTAGTTAATACGGTGGGACTCTTTAGTCTCATTCACATGGGATAATTTAGTCCCCTCCTTTTAGGGGGGACTACACCAAAGTAAGAAAAACAAAATTGTTTTTTAATTTATATCTTAAAATGATTTTTTATTAAAATATTTTTTTAATTTATATCTTACATGAACTTCACTCACTAACAAAAATAATTTTTGAATTTTTGAAAGGTGCAAAATTAATTACTTATGACTAAATTTTACCAATTTTCAAAGTCATTTACTATCTTTTTCTTCATTTCTTTCTAAATTTTTAGAGCCCCTCAATCATATGAGTGATTCGGTAATTATTTATACATTTTAAACGACTTATTTTGTGTATTAAAACTTCAATTCATTTTTATCTAATTTCAATGTTTATAACTATAAATTATCACTATCTTAAAGTTTTACGGGTATAATTCAATTTGCATTTTTAGTCAAAAAATAAGGAATGTACGGTGATAGCATGAATTAGATAATTTATTTTATAGTTGAAAATGTAAAATAACATGTTAATGAATTTCAAATAGGCTTTTGCGGATCAATTCATGACAAACAGTTTTACAATCTAGTACTATAACGTGCCAAATATTGTATAAGTGTTACAGTATTTTAACTAATACAACACCAAACACTGGACAGTATTATTTAATCCAATAGAATACAGTCCGACAAATATAGTACAGTACTATCCTGACTGCCAAACGATCCCTCAGTTCCTTTAGGTAGAACCCATGATGAGTTTAGGCAATTTATGTCTTCCCACCAAGAATATTTTTTCTTCTGATATCCTTTGTACACTAGGAGATAGTTTATCCACAGGAGTCTCGTGTAGGTTTCCATACCAAATCACTCTTTGCCCATGTATATAGCATTAGGTTTGATGAGGGTGCATCTTCTTTCTCTTCTAGTTTACTTCTATCTTTATGCTTTATTTTCCTGCTTACTTAGTGCTTTATCATTTATTTTCCTCTTTAGGCAATTGTCCATCATAATGCCTTCCAAGAGCACCATCTCGCACGTAACCAGGCCCTATTGAATTTTCACAGGAAAGTCATTGAGTGCAATGGTATCCTGGACCGTTTGCAGGCTGAAAATGAATAGCTGAAGAAAAATGAGGCCAAGCTTCAGGAAGTTATGGAGAAGCTGGCCCAGGCCGCAGTTGTAGCGGTGACAGAACATCAAAAGCTTGAAGAAGCTCTGAGAATGGATAAGGATTCTTTGGCAACAACAGAGGAATCTTTGGCAGCAGTCGAGCTAGCCAAGGCCCAGGCTGAAGAAAAGGAGAAGTAGATGGGGGACGAGTATCAGGCCCTGTTTGATAAGGCTGAGTAGTTGATCTGTACCTGGTTATAGAGATGGCTTGGCGAAGGCTTCTCTTACGATGCCTCTATGTGATGCTCCTTCCGAGGCTCAAGTTGAGATGAATGCTTCCATGGAAGACGTCCAGACCAACCCTCCTGAAGTCATTATCAAAGTTACTGCCGTCAAGCCAGATGAAGACATAATTGCCAATGATGCTGCTACCAAAGCTGTCGTTGTTGAGGCCGCTGATGAGGAGAGGACCATCATAATTTATTAGTTTTTTCCTACTTTCTTTGTATTTCTGTGGTTTCTTTTCCTGGCACTATTTTTTTCTTTTCAGTTTGGTTTTCAATCATTATCAATGAAAAGAAAATTTGACATTCAACTTTTTACTTCACCATTGTCATCTACTTGGTAAATGTATTACAACATGTTGAACTTGTTTTGATTTTTGAATCCCACTGCTTCACTTTTAATTTTTTTTCCAACTGCATCTGTTGTCAGTTCATCGATTCATTTCCGTTTGATTTCTTGATTTCCTTTTGAGAACGTAGACATATGTTCTCAAGAACTTACACTTTTCACAAAGCTTAGTAGCCTTAAGATTTCCTTCTGAAAAAGCTATCCATAAACATTCGTTCCCAAGGACTTAAGCTTTTCACAAAACTCACGGGCCCTAAAATTTTCTTCTGAAAATGGTGCCCGTAGACATCTGTTCTTAAGGACTTAAACTTTTCACAAAGCTCAGGGGCCCAAGAATTCCTTCTGAAAATGGTATCCCTAGACATTCGTGCCCAATGACTTAAGCTTTTCACAAAGCTCACGAGCCCTAAGATTTTCTTCTTAAAATGGTGTCCGTAGACATCTATTCCCAAGGACTTGGCTTTTCACAAAGCTCAGAAGACCTGAAATTTCCTTCAAAAAGCGGGGCCCGTAAGCATTTGTTTCCAAAGACTTAAGCTTCTCACAAAGTTCAAGGGCCCAAGATTTCCTTCCGAAAAGGGTGTACGTAGACATTCGTTCCCAAGGACTTAAGGTTTTCACAAAGCTCAGGGGCCCTAAGATTTTCTTCTCAAAATGACGTCCGTAGACATATATTTCTAAGGACTTAAGCTTTTAACAAAGCTCAGGGGCCCTTATTGTTCATTTTCAACTTGAAAAAAAGAAAACTGGCACCAAATTTTACGTAGAAAACCCTTACGGGAAAAATCACAGGATAATGTAATTTTCATTATAAAAGAGAGAGAAGTCATACATAATATTTGCGTAAATGTAAGGCATTCCAAGATTTGATAAACATTTCCCTCGTTATCATCAGGTGGTAAGATTCGTTTCCCCCAACTGCCTTAATAATGAACGATCATTCCCAATTTGGTCCTAGTTTACCTTCATTTATTTGGAATATCCTTTTGAGCACGAGATCTCTGATATGAAATTGCCACTTCCTCGATATCACTTTTTCTTTAAACAATAAGACAATATTTCTACTATATGCTCTTAATTTTTTTTCGAAAACGTGACGTTCTACAACTTGAAATAAAAGTATCAACAATAAATATACTGGCGCTATAACAATGTCTCAATTTTACTAGCATAAATTAAAAACAAATCATATGCTATCAACACACTTCTTTTAATTTGCATCAACACAATATATGATTATGAGTAGTAATTTTATCAGAAAATATAATAGTTTTAATTACACATATACATAATCAACACATTTCTTTGACTATGTTTATTGTCATTGACTTTTAAATTGTAGCTTATTTTAATTGATTTTTGGAAAATAAGTTTGATAGTGTTGGTTTTTAATTGATGCTAGGTTTGATAGTTTGAGGCTTAGGCGGTGAAAATGAGGTTCTGTTTCTAGAGAGAGGTGAGACTCTCTCTCTAGAATCCCTGTTTAATTATGATATATCAGTATTTGTTTCACATATATGCACTTTCGCATCCAAGAAAAACGCAAAATCCTCGAAAGCTGACCAAATATATGAATATTGATATATGGTTGTTGGACACATTTAAAAAGCCGATCGAAACAGATGAAACAAACTGAGGTGGTTCATATGGTTCAACTTCCTTCAATTTGGTTCGGCTTTTTGGGATTTATTAATGCTAGGGATTTGAGAAATTTATATTATTGTAAATGCATGAGTTAGATGCCATCATTTCGAACTATTTCCATCTCTAAATCTCCCTAATCCTAACCGCCCCATTCTTAACTTTATGGTGCTAATAGATGAATCTACACGTTAGTTACATATAATTCTTTTCTTACATGTAATGTAGCCTTTGCTAGCTTATTGGATCAAATAATTGTGATTAGGATCACAATTGTGTGATTATACAACTAAGACGCTTGTCAATTACTTCAGAAGCATTTGATTAACTCACCAACATTTGATTATTGCATGTCAATTAGAATTGATGTTAAACATCTTGTTGCCCACACCCATACTCAAAATTATTTAGTAGAATCATTGATTAAACGATTACAACCAATGGCTAGACCATTATTGACCATTGTTAGTGAGGTGAAAATTACCTACTTTTGTAGTGAGACATATTACTTCATGCAACATTGGTTCACATAACCAGACCCATTGCTTACACAATGCAATCACCATTAACACTTGTCTAAAACAAGAACCAAATATGGGTTGACAAAAACAGCTTAGAATTTATATTAGCTTTGAATCTTCCTCAATTATTAAATAGCTTGAGCCTTGATGGGTAGTATGAAAGGATTGACACAGTAGAAAATTGTCTCGATCTTAAAATTTAATCGTTAAGTAATATGATCTAAGTTAGAACAAACATAAAAGGCATACCTTTGATGCATGAATCTAAAAATTGAAGTTTTGTACATCACACATCCGATCTTCGATCTATATGTGAATCATGACCTTAGTCTATGCATAAAACCATGAAAACCTTTGAGAAGCCACTACTAGATGCTACTGTAAGCCACCACTTATCGCATGTCGTGAACCACTGTGAGATGTCATGGACCACTGCGAGATGTCATTAACCGTCAATTGATAACTCACAGTCTTTCTTGCTATTCCTCGGGGTGTCAAACGATTAATAGTGTGTTGACACTTGGAAGAAATAATCTCGAGAAATTGCCATGTATAGACCTTTAAGATAGCATTAGGGGATATTAAGACTCTTAGGATGATTTTAAGGATATTAAGACCCTTTAGAAGGGTTTGTGATTTTTTAATATGGTAAAAGACTTAATTACCCCTCATAATAAAGAAATTCCACTTGAGTCCCCTTCTTATCTCCCACATGTACGAGAACCGTCTCTATTGTGAAACCCCCTTGAGAACCTCTGCAATTTTCTGTGAGAAATCCTGATTGTGAAACACTCATATGCGAAAACCTCTATGATTTTCTGTGAGAACTTTTTTTGTGAGAACCTCTACACCTCTACGATTTTATCTCAAACCCTTGTCTCTGTGAAAGAAACAACGAAACCCTTGTCTCTGTGAAATAAAAACAACAAAACTCTCGTCTTTCTAATTCTTGTTTGAAATCAATTCTCATGAAACTTCTCCCATTGGCTTCAATCAATCGAGCTCTCTCTCCCTGCCGTTCCCTTACCTTTTGCATCGCCAGTCACTTTCTCACCTCGTCATTGATCCTCGCCACATTTTATTCATCCCTATTTTTCATTGATGTCAGTTGCCCGAGTTGAAGTTGGCGCTCTCATCTTCGCTCCACCACTGACCCGAGCTTCTGCCTCTGACCTGAACTTCTGTCGTAAGGTATTTTGCTCCACCACTGACCCAAGCTTCTGGCTCTGACCCGAGCTTCTGTCGCAAGGTGTGAGTTCATCCCTATGGTGAATATAGCTTGAGAAATTTTAAGATTTTTTTTTCATTTGTCAAAGTTTTTGTAGTTATTTGCTCAATCATCGATACAGTTTGATAAATTTCTGTATGTGTGTCTGCATATCCCAACTGGCATTTTACTTGTTAAGTTATTGGAACCGAGGTTCAAAGTGACCAATGATGACACCTAATTTCTTGGGAAATTTGTCCAGTAAGGTTCAAATTCATACAATATGATTGTGGTCATCGAATTGAAAGAGATGAAGTATTCAGCGAAGGTTCTGGGAGATCAATGGGAATTATTCTTATTTCTGAACAAATCCATCAGTGGAGCATTTGATGTAATCCCATTGGCATGGTTCTGGTGTGGTAGATTTTATGAAGAGAGAAAAGTTGAAGTAGAAGAGGAATTGAAACTTGAAATCTATTAAAGTAAAGATTGATGGAATTTTCTTATTTTGATAGTCATTTTATACTGGTGAAATTTCTTTTTAGTGGAAGATTATGCTGTTTGCTACTGATTTTTCATATTTATTCATAAATGATTTCCCTTGTACTCGCTTGCAACCACATATTCTATAGCATGTTCATGTTGACTCTATATGTGTTTAATGAATAGTGTGTGTGGATTTGTTGCTATTTGATCACAACCATTATATTATATCTTATAGACGCGAAACATCAACTTAACGATGAAAGTAAATGAGGATGAGTTTAGCATGGCTGAGATAAGTATATTATCAAAGCTAAATGATTCTTGTGAGAAAATTTGATCAAAGCTTCCTCAAACGGAGAAACATATGTTGAGAGGTACATGGTTTGGAGACCTCATCCTTGATTTGGATCGAATTCAATTTTCTGGTAAACTTATACATCATATTTTTTTAGAAGAGTTGTTGGGGGGACAAGTAAAGATGTGTTATGCTTTAAAATTGGTGGGAAAGGAGTGGGATTTTTTAGAGTAGAGTTTGCTCCCGTCACCGGTCTTCTTCAAAAGTCAAGATATGATTATCTTAAATCCAATAATAGTGAAAAAGGGTGTCCATTATCAGACACCTATTTCAATGGAAGCACCTCGATAAGTAAGGGTCAACTTGAAAAGACATATGATAAGTGCAAGATAAAAAATAGCATGGATGCGGTCAAGTTGTCACTTATTTACTTTTTAGACCTAGTGTTGCTTCCTGGGGAGAAGAAAAACATTATTGACATGAGACACCTGAAGATGGTGGATGATTTAGATTTATTTAATGATTTTCCATGAGGTTCGCTGTGTTATCAAGAAATTATACGGTCCTTACAAAGAGAAAAAATAAAGGATGCTTCTAAGGTTTCTGGGAAGTATTCATTGTTTGGATTCCCATATGCTTTCCGGGTGAGAATATTACATGTTGTGTATGTGTTGTAATATGTTGCGTTATTATATGAATAACATATAGTCTTTTCGTCTATGTCAGTTTGAGCTTATGAATGCATACCTCTTATTGGCTCCAAATATGGCATAAAGAGTGGCTCAAAGTGTCCAAGGATGTTGAATTAGAGTGCTTCCCTAACCCCTAAGTTTGATGAGTTAGCTGAATTCATTTTTTATAATGAAGTAAGTTTCTTAAAAGTTATCTATGTATTGGGATATTTCATAAGTTTGATGTATTTTTTCTTGTTCTTAGGTAGAAGTGGTTTCCACTCTTCATCCAATAAAACTTGAATCACAAAAATCATATTGCCAATCCTTGGAAGAGGACAAGGTTGTTGAAGAGGATGGGGTGGAGCCATGGAGGAACACGGATTAAGGGGCATGAGGAGCCAAAAAATGTGGCGCCGTCAGAGCATTCAGTGGCACCTCCAAAGTCGACCTTAGGAGGAGATGTGCATAAACAAATTGGAGAGATGATGTGAGATATTCAGTGGCTGAAGAAAGGTATGAATACTCTTCTTGTTGAGCGTCAATTAATTAAGGCTGAATTGAAGAGTATTTCAGAAATGTTGATGAATAGTAGAATAGAATCTTCTATAAGAGATGTTGGTGACGATGATGACTATAGGGAGTTTGATCATTCTTTTGAGGAGGATCCAAAGTGTGAAGGAGGGAGAGGGAAGGAAATTGAAGAGACAGTGGAGAAAGGGAAAGAGAGAGAAAAAATCGAAGAGAACGTTGATTAAAAAATGGAAAAAATAGAGAAGAGAATGAGGAAGAGAAAGGAAAAAAAACAAGGGGGTGAAAAAAAGCAAGAGGGAGAAAAAAAAGGAAAATGAATTGAAAATGGAGGACTTAACATCTCATGAAATAAAGATGTTATGATTCCTCCCAAAGTACTTAGATTGGGAATGAGAGAGAAAAAACGAGCTATGTTATTACAGGTTGTTTCAGATGTCATGGTTACAAACCTTATATTACTTTGTTACTTTTTGTTATGCTAGACCATGGTCTAGTAGATAATATTCTGCTAGACCATGGTCTAGCAAGTGTAAATTTTAACACAAAACTGCTAGACCATAGTCTAGCGACTTGGTCATGAAAAAAATTATTCTATTTTCAATTGTTCTTATATTGTTATTGCAAGTTGTTTGAGATGTCATGGTTATAGACCTTATATTGCTTTATTACTCTTTGCTCTGCTAGACCATGGTCTAACAAGTGTAAATTTTAAAACAAAATTGCTAGAATATTTTCTGCTAGACCATAGTCTAGCGACCTGACATATGAAAAAAATTATTAACTGAGTCACATAAATTGGAATAATTGAGTTACATAATTATCATTATCATTATTAACATATTTATAAATTATTTTTACACACAAAAAATACTTTGATCTATTAGCAACTTCATCTTTCATTAACATCTTTACAACTATTAACAAAGCATATCAACACCTATGAAATCCTACCAGAAACATTCACACAAAAAATGATTTGATCTATTAACAAAAAAATATCACTATCAAGCCACGGGTTGTCGGTGAGAAATGAGTTGGCTCTTTACAAGTCCACCTATCATGGCCTACCCCACCACATCTACCACACCTCTTTGATTTACGTGCTTCTCCAACCGAAGGTATTCTTTTCTTTCTACGTCTTCCAGATGGTTGTCTACTATTTGGTGGCAACACATTAACACATCTAACATCATCTGATACTAGCCCATCTTATCGACTACCAACTGGATAGATAGACTCAGCATAAGCCAATAAAAGGAACTCAGTAGTGTAATATCTTGAGCATAATGAGTATAGTGGGATGTTTTGCTATCGGGCATCTGCTATTGCATGTTGCTGTTCGTCACGATGCGTGCGCGACGGAAGCGTGAAGGCGCGTGGCCTTTTAAAAAAACTAAACTTTTAATAAAAACGAATCTTTTAATAAAACAAAACTTGCGCAACGCCACGATAACCAAATAAAAACTTTTATTGAAAACTCTTTTTCAGTCATTCAGGATCCATTATATATTTATAAGTTAAATCTACAACATACAAGGTTAGGAATTACATATCTCTTGTAGTCTATATCAAGTGTTCTTGCAAAAACTGATCGATCCTCCATTCCCACAAAATCATTCCAACGATCAGTAGAATATGAAATCCACACCAAGATCTTTCAAGTCAATCCTCAACGCAGTAGGATGTGTGTTGGCATGTAAAATATTAAAAGACACTTTTTCTATCTCTAGATATTCTCAACCCATGAGATCTAGAGATTTACTGAGAATGATTTTTGTGAGACGATTCTCTAAAAGAACGTGATGATTATTTTTTTAGAGATTTGATTAATGGTTAATCACAGATGAAAATTTTTCTAACATCAATCGTGTTCTCAATTCAACTCTTGATTGACGAACTGATGATCTGATTAGTTGATTCTTTACTCTTCATTCAACAACACAGGCATTAGAATAATATTTGTATATACTCTAGATAATGGCGTATCAGATTTTTAAGGATAAACTGAAAAAATAATTAATTGTAAAATTACCAATTGCAATGGAACTCACTGTAATTGTGCACAACTGTAGTGCCACAATGCATTGCAGTGCGCTGTGATCTAGCACAGTGTCTCACGGCACCACTATAGTGTCATGTGGCAGTACAGTGTTGCACAATCACTATTGTAGTGCCACGTGACACCACAATAGTCTCTGTCAATTTCTGATACCCTATTAGTGATTGATGCGTGACAATTACTGTGAATTAACTATTTAGTTTAATCAGATAATTATATTGTATCAGTTAATTCAAAATTAACATATCTGATTATCCCTATCGACTAACTTATCTGTTATTTCACAAATAACATATTTAGTTGATTTAAATTATTATCTAATTTCATAAATTAGATATTTTGTCTCACTTATTGATAATTAAAAAATCGATAATTATATANTATATATATATATATGTAATTCTTAATTAATTAATCAAACATAATTATCTCATAATTATGCACTTGTCTCAGAATAAAAATTTCTTTTTCAAATCAATCATTTTCTCATGTCCAGAAATATTCACGCCCTAGACAACGTAGTATAAAGGTGAATTGGGGACCATGAACCTATAATCCTAAGCTTCAATAAACTAGATTATTAATTAAATTCTTGAATTAAATAATCTTATTTATTAATTCCATTATTACTCACCTATAAATATGAAATTACACTCCTAGAGATTATAGAATGTATTTATAGAGTATTCTCATGTAGTCCACTAACATAATCATTTCATGTAGTTCTGTTCTCCAATTATTAGTTCGTAAATCATAACTGGTCAAAATTATCATTTTACCCTTCTAATTACCTCTTCATCCGTAAATAGCATTAAGCCGCTAGTGAATGGTTAATTTATAATCTTATTATAAATTTGAGCTCAATAAACATTCAGTTCTAGAATTAACTTTTAAAGAAACCAATATACGATCCGGTAGGAAAGTTTAGAATCTAATTCTTGTAAGATCATGTCCCGAGCCATCTACATCACTAAATCTCCAAAATAAAAGTCATTAGCCTAATTAAAAAAACAGACATTAACGATCAGATCAAAAGATCCAGTAGACATGCATAGGAGTTCATGACTACTCAGGATTCAGACTAATCTACATATGATCATCGAATTGATGTGTATTAAATTTTTATAATAAACGACACGTTAATAAAAATATTAATTCACATTGGCCATGTCATATATAATCTTATTATGTAAAGTACCTTCACTAAGATGTCTATCCACATCAATTATCCGAATCTAGACCACACGCATTCATAATGCTTAGTGAACCGTACTAGCAACCATTCATTAAAGATTTCATACTTTAGTATGGTACTGACAATTTTATTCATTATCCATTATCTTTATCCTCCCGTACTAGGACAAGATCATAGTCTCATTAATGAATATGAATTTTTAGATATTGAAATAAATTATTCAACGATAATTTAAAAGAACAATTATAAGAAAGGTGTAATCCTCTTTAAATTTCTTGTCAAAATGTCAATATACATTCTTTGAGGGCATAACCCCTAACAATCTTCCACTTTCCCTAAAGTAAAAGTGGCATCTCTCTTAATCTCATGTTATGCACGTGACTCTCAAATGACTTTACAGGAAGTGTCTTTGTAAAAGGATCTGCCAGGTTCTGTTCTGATGCTATCTTAATAACAGTCACATCCCCTCGATGCACGATCTCTCTTATAAGATGATATTTCCTCTCTATGTGCTTCCCCTCTTGTGACTCCTCGGTTCCTTGGAATTTGCTATCGCCCCACTGTTATCATAATACATGATAAAGAGTTTGTCCATATATGGAACTACTTTCAGATCAGAATAAAACTTTCTGAGCCATACCGTCTCTTTCGCAGTATCACAAGCCGATATATATTTGGCTTCCATAGTGGAATCTATAATGATGTATTATTTAATACTTCTCCAGACTACAACTCCTCCACCTAGGGTGAATATTGATCCAGATGTAACCTTTCGACTGTCTCTGTCTGATTGAAAATCATAATCAGTATATCCAGTGGGGTTCAAGTCTCCACATGAATAAACAAGCATATAGTTTCTCATTCTCCTTAGATACTTGAGAATGTGCTTTACTATAATCCAGTGTTCCAAACCTGGATTTGATTGATAACGACTGACAATTCCCACTGATAACAGATGTCCGGTCTCGTACATAGCATACATACATGAGACTTTCAACTGCAGAAGCATAGAGAACCTTTATTTTAGGACATTGTTCCTTAGAGAGGACAATTCCACATCTGGTCAGTTATTGACATTTCTTGGAATTCTCCATAGAGAATCTCTCCAGCACCTTATCAATATAAGATGCATGAGAAAGTGCCAAGAACTTGTTCTTTCTATCCCTTAAGATTTGGATGCTTAGAACATATCTCGCTTCTTCTAAATCTTTCATTTGAAATTTCTCAGCTAACTACTTCTTTACCTTTGACAATATTTTTACATCATTCCCAATGAGTAAAATATCATTAACATAAAGAACTAAGAAAACCATTATTTTATATTTGATGTATTTATAAATATAGGTTTCGTCAACATTTTACTCGAAACCATAAGACTTTATAATCTCATCAACGGTAAGATTCCAAGATCTAGATGCTTTAATCCATAAATGGATTTAAGCAACTTGCATAGTTTCTGATCTTACCCCTTTTGCACGAACCCTTCTGGTTGTATTATATAGATACTTTCCGCAAGAGAGCCATTTAGAAAAGATGTCTCAACGTCCATTTTTCATATCTCATAGTCAAAACTAGTGGCTATGGACAAAAAGATGCGAATGAATTTTAGCATGACCACATGGGAGAATGTCTCTTCATAATCGACTCTCTCTCTTTGTGTATAACCCTTAGCTACTAATTGTGTCTTGAAAGTCTCTGCCTTTCCATCTGCACATCTTTTCTTCTTGAAGATCCATTTACATCCAATGGGCTAGACATCTTCAGATGGATCTACAAGATCCCAAACGAAATTAGAATACATAGATTCTATGTTCTGGTTCATGACATCTTGCCATTCTTCTTTTTAGGATCATTCATCGCTTCTTCATAAGATAATGGATCGTCATTATTAGTGTCTGACACTAGGACATGTGCCTCTAGTTCGTAGTGAACTCATTGTCTTACAACCCTCGCACTACGACGTTGTACCGGGGTCTCCTTTCTAGGAATTGTGGTTTCTCTAGTTTATCATTTATCGGTAGAGATTGAAGGTGGTCTGATCTCATCAGTCGTTAATTCCTCGAGAACTACTTTGCTACGAGGTTTATAGTTTTACATATAGTCATGCTCAAGAAAGGTTGCATTTATCAACAAAAACACCTTTTGATCATTGTGACTTTAAAAGTACCCACCTCTAGTCTCTAGAGAATAGCCACCGAATATGCATACCTCAGACCTTGAGTCTAACTTTCCGGTCTTGGGTCTAAGAACGTGAGTTGGACAACCCCATATACAGAAATGACGCAAACTATGTTTGGAGCCATCCCATAACTCTAAAGACGTCTTGCTTACAGACTTAGAAGACACAACATTCAAAATGTAAGTTATCGTGTGTAGTGCATATCCCTAAAATGTAAGTGTTTATTATGAGAAACTTAACATCGACCTAACCTTATCCAAAAAGGTTCGGTTTCTCTACTTTGTAAAACCATTTTGCTGTGGTGTTCGAGGTGCTGTAAGTTTAGATAAGATTCCACACTCCAAAAAATAATCCTTGAATTCGAAATCTAAGTATTCACCACCTTAATCAGATCAAAGTGTTTTCAATGATTTATCTAGGTGTTTTTCAGCTTCATCCTTGAAGTCTTTAAACTTTTCAAAAGTTTCAGACGTACGATGTATTAGGTAACCGTAACCATATCTTGAATAATCGTCAATGAAAGTGAGAAAATACTCATACTCACCTCTAGCTTGTACATTGATCGATCCACAGATATTACTATGTACTAACTCAAGTGGTTTCTTGGCTCTTTGGCCCTTTCATGTGAAAGGTCAATTGGTCATTTTACCCTTTAGACAGGATTCACAAATAGGAAGAGTTCCAACTTTTAGCTCTCTCAAAGCACCATGATTTGTTAACCTGTTTAACCAATCTAGATTAATATGTCCACACCTAAGATGCCATAAATATGTGCTATCATCATGAGAAACTCTTTTCTATTTGTTATTTTTAGGTTTTACTACTTATATAAATCAAAATTATTTAACGTCCGTTTAGTTGGTTTAAGCATATATAGTCCATTTATAGTTTTAGCATGACAGATATCGAATCCATTTTTAGAAATAATAAACTCTTTACTAATGAAAGAAACTCTGAGTATCTCAGAGAGATACTTGTTATAGTTTCTCTTCCGATAACCTTCAACCCCACAGTGAAAACACTTTCCTTTGGGCTTACTGACTTTCTTGTTCTTCTTGACTTTCGACGATGGTTTGGCTTTCTTTAGTCTTTTGTTCTTACTCTTTTCCTTATCATTGTTCTTCTTCCTTTTCTTATTCTTAACAATATTGGAAAAAGGCTTTTGTTCGACAATATTTGCCTCACCCTCTTTGGTCATTCTAAGGTTGAGACTCAAAAGTCTGCAGTTCATTCAAAAATTGGGTCATGTTGAATTGCAACTTGTTCATAATATAGTTGGTAGTGAACGTATAAAATGCTGGTGTGAGCGGCTCTAGTACGATGCTAACTTGAGTCGGCTCATCAATGGTCACCTCATGTACTTCTACCTCGTGCATTATGTCGATCATGTTCAAAACATGTTCTCGAACAGAAGTACCATTCCTCATCTTAGTTGTCATATAGCTCCTAGTGGCCTCAGGATGACTTTGATCGGACTGGTGCCCAAACATTATGCGTAAATATTCCATAATCTCATAGGCAATCTCCATGCTTTCATGCTTGGTTCTTAGAACATCATTCATGCTCACACGCATGTAGCACTTCACCTCGTTGTTTGATATGATATGGCCATCATATTTGTCCCTAACATTCTTAGGGGTGTTAGCAGCGGGCTTCTCAGGACATTCCTCAGTAAGAATGAACTTATGGTTCTTACAAATCAACATTAAGTTCATATTTTATTTTCAATGTACGAAATTATCACCATTCAATTTCTCATGAACGAGTAAAGCAATAACAAGGTTGCCCATGGTAGACATAATATAGATAAGTGAAATTTAAAACATACATGATTCAATATAATTGAGATATATCTAGAATTCAAAAAGTAAACGTGATGCATGAATGATATCATGATAAACACATAAATTTAGCATTTGCTAATCACGATAAAACAACCCAGCGATTAATGTGCCGCCTTAGAGTCGGTTAGATTAACCTCAGACTGTCTATGAGGCATTCCCAATCTTATTAATTAAAGGTTAAAATATCTCATATTTTCTCTTTTAATAATAAAGTATCTCTTGTTCGGTCAAGTCACAACTATCCATATAAAAGTTTAATTGTGACGTTGTGAGTGTAACCCATCATTTCATATTTCTTGACTTCATTTTAAATATGCCGCCTTAGGGTCAATCAAATCTAAACTACATCACTTTCTCCTATCTTCTTAAAAAGTCTAACATTCGTATTGGTACAGCTCGAAACCTTTCTTAGGAGTATGAAAAAAAAGCCATCTCGAGGTACTCACAGCACCTCACGATGTTGAACTAATGATGGAGACCATAGATTACATTGACATGTCAACCTTCTCTTACTTACTATTTTAGGATAATGTGTTTCTATTTTAACTAATCAATTAATTCTAAATTAATTACTAGTTAAAATAATAACCCTATGAATATTTAATTATCAGTTAATCTAATCTCATTGGTATAAGTTCATTTAACTTTTTGAAGCGCGTAAGTCATAATTAGGTGAACTTAGATTAACTAATTAACACCTAGTAGTTTACGTGCAATTGAATTCATAAAGCAATGTATATAAGCATATTAGGACAATCATAATAAATCATATTTCTACAGATGAGATTCATGATTAAATAAAACTGTGTGGGATTTTCATGTATGGCATGTGATCGACTAATGCATGAACATGTTATCAAACATAACAATTAAATAATTATTTAACAATTAAATAAAATAATAATGGACCGAGTGACTATTGGGTATTTCTAAATTACAACCCTTGAAATAAGAAAATAAAATTACAAAGCATACTTTAAGAATATATATTTCTCAAATATTACATTCTTCTCCTTATGTCCATCTTCATAATCTTCAAACTTTGAACAAAACCCTTTTTAATTAAAAAATTATTTTTCTTAATTAAAACAATTTCTATTATTTCCCTTTTAATATAGTTGACTTTGACTTAGTCAAATAAGCACTTTATTTGATTTAATCAGACTTGGGTCAAACACAATCAACCTATTAATTTTTAATTTTCATAAAATAAAATTAATAATTAATTTTAAAATTACATTGATTTTAAATTTTAAATGAATAATTAAAAGAGTTTGGGTTTTAATGAAACACTTAGGTGATAGAGTTGGTTGCACAGTTTGTTAGAAACTTTCCTAAAATGTGACAACAGTTGTCACCGACGTAAGGACTCTCTGATCGCTGCTCATCACCACCTCTGCCTGTCTCACCTCCGATAGCCGCCTGCCGCGCCAGACAACCACTTTTTGCCAACGGTACAGTACCGCCGGCACTGTTCACCTTCGTCGGAACAGTAAATTTCCAGCTCGAACCGTGTTTTCGCGTGAACAGTAAATTTATGTCGTGCGTTCTTCATATTCTCGCGTTGGAAATAATTACAATAATATTCAAAATAAAATTACAAAAAGTCTTACGCCTCAATTAGGCAGACAAGATCTAGAAAAAATTAAAATAAAGTCTAATCCAATAATCACCATACAATTAACTATCAATTATTTTTCACACATTCAAAAAACATAACCATCCATCATCATACATATCTCATATTATATAAATAATGCAAGAAAATTCACACAACATTTAATATATAAATATATAAAGACTGCACCACTACAGTGTCATGACAATGTTGCACTCACTACTGTAGTGCCACGTGGCACCACGGTAGTCCATGTCAATTTTCGATACTTTATCAGTGATTGACACGTGGTAATTACTCTGAATTAAATATTTATTTTAATAAGATAATTGTCTAGATATACATTAATTCAAAGTTAACATATCTGATTATCTTTATCAACTAATTTATATGTTATTTCACAAATAAGAGATTTAGTTGATTTAAATTATTATCTAATAATAATTTAATTATTTAATTTCACAAATTATATATTATGTCTCACTTATCGATAATTAAAAAAATTGATAATTATATATATATATATAATTTTCAAAAATTATATTTAACTATATAAATAATTTAATTAATTAATTTTTAATTAATTAATCACACATAATTATCTCATGATTATGTATTTGCCCAGAATAAAAATTCTTTTTGCAAGTCAATCCTTTTCTCATGTCCTGAAATATTCACACCCTAGACAGTGGAGTATAGAGGTGACTTTGGAACCATGGACCCATAATCCTAAGCTTCAATAAATCAGATTATTAATTAAACTCTTTAATTAAATAATCTTATTTATTAATTCAATTGTTACTCCACTATAAATATGGAATTGCACTCTTAGAGATTATAAAATGTATTTATAGAGTATTCTCATGCAGTCCACTAACATAATCATTTCATATAGTTTTGTCCTCCAATTATTGGTTCGTAAATCAAAACTGGTCAAAATTATTATTTTACCCTTCTAATTACCTCTTGATCCTTAAGTATCATTAATCTACTAGTGAATGACTAACTTATAATCTTATTATAAATTTGAGCGCAATAACCATTCAGTTCCAGAATTAATACTTAAAGGAACCAATATACAATCTGCTAGAAAATCTTAGATTCAAAATCTTGTAAGATCATGTCCCCAGCCATCCACATCACTGAATCTTTAAAATAAAAGTCAGTTGCCTGATTAAAAATAAATCTTAACGAGTGAATCAAAAAATCTAGTAGACATGCATAAGAGTTCATGACTACTCAGGATTTAGACTGATCTACGGCACGTTAATAAATATATTAATTCACATCGGTCCTATCATATATAATCTTATTATATAAAGTAAATTCACTAAGATGTCTATCAATATCAATGATTCAGATTTAGATCACACACATTCATAATGCTTAGTGAACCGTACTAGGAACCAATCATTAAAGATTACATACTTTAATATGTTGCTGACAATTTTATTCATTATCTATGATCTTAATCCTCTCGTACTAATACAAGATCATAGTCTCATTAATGAATATGGAATTTTCAGATATTTATATAAATTATTCAACAATAATTTAAAAAAATAATTATGAGAAAAATGTAATACTCTTTAAATTTCATATCAAAATATCAATACACATGCTTTGAGGGCATAACCCCCAACACATGTTACATGGTATCTGATCGAGTTCAAACTCTTGATATGAACATGTCTTGTTGTGCAAGTTCATAATGAAAATTCCAACATCATCTTTCACCTGTCATTCATATAAGTTCACTCATATTACAAATAATGTCATTGCATTGGTAATTCTCCGGCACATATCTTCTTCAGCCCATGTTGTTAGAGTGGTGGTCATCTCATTGGCAATGGTTCGGTGATCGTAAAACCAACGTTGAAGCATATCTTGCACGTAATCAAGTATACCCATTATTGGAAACTGACGAGCATGTTTCAAGACATTGTTTACCGACTCCGCTACATTTGAGGTCATCATATCATAACGTAGACCACCAAACTTACAACGAGCCTATCGGTCAAAACCAACATAGTCAAGTATGAACTAGAAGTGGGGTAGGAATCCTTGATCGTCTCCATCATTTCGTCAAACTCTGATGTGTTATAAGTCTTTGCAGCAAAGCTACCAAAGTCTCACTTTTGAATTTCGACCTTAAGTTCTAACTTATATGGAAGATACATGCTCTATGCGGTGCTTCGAGGAATACATTCTGAACACTATTGATAATACTTTCATTTTGATCAGATACAAAAGCAATGTCTTCAATATCACCAATTATTCCTCTAAGTTTAAAGAAAAACCAGCACCAAGATGCGTCATTCTTTTAATCGCCAACACCAAAGGCAAGGGGGTATGTCTGATTATTTCCATATTTGCCCGTAGCTATAAACAACGTCCTCTTATACTTCCCTATAAAAAAGTACTATCAATTGATATCACACGTTTTATGCATGTACGAAACCCATTTATCAATGCACCAGACGCCACAAATAGATACTTGAACCGTTCTTCATCACACTACGGTACCAGGGTTGTTTAACTCTAGCACGACACAATATGATGGGAGTAATGCATAACATTCTTCAGGAGAACCCCTTACTGATTTTAAGGCACTTCTCTTGCCCTCCAAGCCTTACCATAGCTGATATTTACACCAAACTCTCTTCTTGCATAATCGATAATGTCTTTTGGCCGATAAACACGACCGACTCCTTCATACTTTGATTTTATGCATGCACCAATAACCTTACTACTTGCTTGTCGATGGTCACGATGTAAAAGATTTAACGAGCAAGTATGCTTAGAAACATACTTCTTAATCTTGAAATAGTCAGAGTCAGCCAATCGCAAAGCTCTCAACCTCCGTTTACAATCTTTATCTACACATACAACTACCAACAACTTTTTGTTAGACATTTTCATCTTGAATTCAACCATAGCTATACGTATCTGCAGCTCACTTTTATTCTTATACAATGTATATAAATCGAAATCAGAGTTTGTGCTCATAGTGGGTGTCGAAGTACCCAAGCTAGATGAATCTCCCGATGCATAAAAGTGATTTGTGCTACATGATGCACTAACATGATTCCCGCTATGTAGACCAAGTTCAAGGTCTACTTCTTCGTCCGAATGTGCAACACCAGTATTAACAAAAGGTGCTTCACAATGATCGACATGGTCTGAGTTTCTAGTACAAAGTGGTTGTACGGTGACATGCTCCACTTCTACACATAAAGGAGTTCTCAATTCAATAGGACCACAATTCTCATCAATAAACTCCCGAAGATTCTCATTATTGATGATCTCTACATGTTAAGCTAAACATGTTTTAACCAAGAACTTCACACATAGCCGATGTAATGAGAGTCCAATTTAAGAACTGAGTACAACTTCTGTAATAATTGTTCAAATGTATAATCTTTGGACATATATATGGACTTCGCTAGAGTTGTAGTCACACACTTAAAGCATTCATCTTTACTTACCCATTCTCCTCCAGACATCAAAATTATTCGTATTTTTTACATATCAGAAATATTTGACAATTAAAACATTTAAATTCGCTATAATTATGAAAATAACAAGTTTATCAATAACTAAAATTCTAGCAGTCTAGTAGTATAACAGTCTATCAGTCTAGTCTAGTAGTTTAACAATGAAGAAATCAATTACTATATTGATGTTTCCTACACTTGACAGCTTAAATGTGTATGGGTAAGATTAATTTACATATAAATTTCACAAAAATGAAAAATTTCACACATATTACTTAGTCTAACAGTCTAGCCATATCCTATATTACAGTCTAACGATCTAGTCTAACAGTCTGGTCATATAATAGACTATAGTCTAGCAATCTAATCTAGCAGTATCTAGACTATAGTATAATATTGTGTAATCAAACTCATAATATCAATCTATATAACTCACTAATATAAAAGTTTAATTTTTTATATATACATATTAAAATTTTCTACCTCAAATGTAAAATGTATTATTTGGAGTCCAAATCTTCTTTCTGAAACCACATTATCGTTACCGTTATACCTCTTGAGCCTGGATGAGATGACGAAGCTATGGGATAAGTCAATGGGTGCGCGACAAAGGATTTAGGGGACTTTAGACTTGTATCCGAAATGCGATGGTCGGAGGAGGTGTTTTGGAGGGTTCGGGTCAAGGTACTTCTTGCTCTGGTAAAGATATGGAGATGGGTAGCCAACATGACGTTATTGTTGAGGGAGAATTTGACGTGGGCAAAGGTTTTTCTCGTGGTGATGCTTCTAAGGCTTTAGGTTCATCGAGTTCCAGAGGTATGTTGTTTGTGAATCTTGATTCTGATTTTCCTATTCTGTCTCAAGAGATGTCTAAAAGTCAAAAAGAAGAAAACTGCTTCAATTTCTCCTTATGTTTCAATTTCTCCTGTTCAAAGGGACAAATTTGGAGTTTTTAGGTCTGTTGTACAAGAATTGGATACTGATGGGCAGAGTAAGGTGGATAAGGTAGAAAAGTCTGTTATTGAACAGACTATTGTGGTAAATAATAGTGTTTATTCTAGTCTGGTCACGAAGTTGAGCAAGGGCGAAGGTGCTGAACATGTAGTAGCAAATAAAACTAGTGTTTCTTGGGCTAAAGTGGCTCATGGTAAGGTGAGGAAGCCTACTCCTATGGCTTTTGTTGAACCTTGTCATGGTGCAGATGAGGCGGTCTTTGTCAAGTTGCCTATTAACTGGGTTAAAAATAACTATCTAACTGGGAATGCTGTTTGGTGGGTCATTTTATTGATAAAAAGCCTCCAACATATATTGTGAAGTAGGTTGCTCTTAAAGATTAGGGAAGAAGATGTTTAGTGAATGTTTCTTCAACATATGTTGGTTTCTTTTTTTGTCAGATTTCAATCTAAAGAGCATAGTGAGGTTTTTCTTCTTGAGGGCCCTTGATACATTGTGGGCAAGACTCTAGTTTTTAAACCTTGGAGGCCTCATATGAATCCGTCGAAAGAAGATTTGAGGAAGGTTCCTTCGTGGGTGAAATTTTGGAACATTCCAGTTGAGCCTTGGACTCCAGAATGTTTGGGGTGAATAACTAGTGCTGTAGGAGTTTCTCTGTATGCTGATGCTCAAACAGAGGCATGTGCTTGGCTATCTTTTGCTCGGATTTGTGTGGAGATAGATTTTTTTTCCAGATTTATTGCAAGAGTTTAATATTAATATGTGGGTGGATCGTATTGATCATATTGTAGTTAAAGTGGAATACAAAGAATTGCCGAAAAGGTGTCATAAATGTGTGATGTTTGGGCATGATTGTGCTTCAGCTTCTATGAAGGAAAATCCGGAAGCTGGCAGTCTTATAGTTCCTGAAGAAGATATTGCAGCTGATAGACCTGCTTCAAGGAAGGTAATGTTCTGGTTGAGTCTGAGGACTGGATTCCAGTTAAAAAGACTGTTACAAGTATAGTAGTTCTGTGAGCCTGATTAATGATGCTAGTTCTTTCAAATGTTCTAGTTAAGTTGCCAATGGATCTTAAGGAAGATCTGAGTGTTCCTGAATCTGTTGGGTTTGAGGGGCAGGCATGGGCTTTCTATTTGATCGTTGTGAGGATGATTTGATTTGTCATGTTAATGTTGTGGGGCCTAAAAGGAGGGGTAGGCCTAAGAAGAAGAACTTTGGTGGTAAAGATTATGGGTGAAGTATCCCACAAGTCCTTCCCACAGTTCTTTACGATTAATCTTGGCCCGTGGAATGTTAGAGGGCTAAATCGCTCTCTAAAACAAGCTGAGGTAAGGAAATGGTGTAGAAATTTTTATCTTATTTTTTGTTCCTTAGTCAAAACAAAGGTTAAAAGGAGGGATGCTTTGAAGATTTTTTGTAGAATTGGTGATTGGTCTCTGCTGAATAATTATGAGTGTTCTGCCAGTGGTAGCATTTGGATATTGTTAAAGTTGTTGCTTTTCAGGTTCGATTGTTAAATTGTTCAGATCAGGTTATCCATTGTTTGTTGGTTTTCCCTAAATTTTCCTTTTTATTCATAAGTTTATGCTTCTAATAATTCTATTGATAGGCCTTGAATTTTATTTGGTGATTTTAATGTGGTTCGAAGGCTGGATGAGAAAAATGGGAGGTCTTAATGTTTGGACCAATGGCTTGAGGAATTTTGAAGAGTGCGTAAATAATGTTGATTTGATGATCTGTCTTCTATGAGATGTCTTGTGACCTGGTGGAATAAGCAACCTAGGAAGCAGAGTATTATGTCTAAACTTGATAGGGTGATACCAAATATTGAGTGGATGGATGTATGTCCTAATACTGATGTTCAATTTCTCCATGCAGGGTTTTTTTATCCTTCTCCTGTGGTTGTTAAGTTGTTTCCTAATTCTATTAGGCCTAAACATGTTCTTAATTTTTTTTTAATTCTAGGGTGATGGGCCTGATTTCTTGAGTGTTGTGGAGAATGCTTGAAGTGCTGATGTCTCCAGAGTGGCTATGTATAAGCTTTGTAAGAAATTAAAGCTTGTGAAATATGTTATTAGGAGGTTGAACAGAGGCTGCAGCCTCACTCTATTAGAGTGCAGGAGGCTAGAATTGAACTTAATGATGCTCAATTTTTTTTACTCTTGAATCCTTCTGATGTAGATTTCCAAATCTAGGAGAAGCAGAGTTATGATCAGTTTATGGAATAAAGCTGTGCTGAGGAGAGTTTTCTTAAGCATACGTCTGAGGTTGATTGACTCAACTTGGGGGATAAAAAACTCTACTTTCTTTTTATGTGTTAAAGAAGAATAAGGCTCATTCTAGCATTGTGAGTATTCTTGATTTTGATAATAAAGTTCTTAATGATCCTATTGCGACAGAGTCATAATCTCTCAACTGAATTGGGAGATTATGCACCTTATTTTTCGGAACTGTGTTTCTCTTGCTGATATGGTTATGTTCACTAGGCCTTTCTCTGCTGATGAGGTTAAGCATGTTACCTTGATTTCAATATTGATAAGAGCCCTTAGCGTGATGGATTTTCTGCAGTTTTTTTTCAAAAACTTGAAGTATTGATGGAAATGATGTTGTTGAGGCTCTTCTTGAATTTTTCAGTTCTAGCAGTCTTCTTTGACAGGTGAATGCTACTGCCATCGCTCTTATTCCTAAGGTGCCTAATCCCTCTAGAGTTACTGATTTTAGACCAACTTCATGTTGTAACGTCATTTATAAATGTATTACAAAGTTATTAGCTGATAAAATGAAGATGGTTTATTTGGTCTTGTGAATGTCAATCAAACAGCTTTAGTTACTGGTTGGAGAATTTTCGATAATATTCTCCTTACTCAGAAGATGGTAAGAGGTTTTTATGGTCATGTGTTTTCTCTCCTAGGTGTGCTTTAAAGATAGATATAATGAAAGCATATGACAGTGTTGATTGATTCTTTGTGGAGAAGGTTTTGTGTGTATTGTTGGCTTTCCTCATCTGTTTGTGCATTGGGTTATGTAATATGTGTCAACTGCTTCTTTCTCTATTAACATTAATGGGAAGTTGAAAGGTTTTTTTAAGGGGTCTAAAGGTATTTGACAAGGTGACACCATTTTACTTTATATTTTGTCCTTGTGATGGAAGCTTTGACATGCATTTTGAGAAAACATGTTTCTCTTCATGTTTTCTCTTTTTATTGGAGGTGTAAGAAGCTAAAATTTGTGAAATTATGTTTTGTTGATGATTTATTTATGTTCTCCATGGGTGCTGTTAAATCTATTGCATTGTTATTTGAGGGAATGGAGTTATTTTCTTATTTGTGGTTTGAAGCGTAATCGTGAGAAGAGTTAGTTCTTTTGTGCTGGGGTGGATGATTCTGTGAAGGATGAGATAGCTTTTGTTACTGGTTTTCAAGAAGTAAGTTCCCTATTAGATATTTGGGTGTGCCTTTAATTTTTTCTAAGCTGTCTAAGGGAGATTGATAAAATTACTGCTAGAATCAGATCCTGGGAAACCCGTTTTCTTTCTTTCGTAGGGAGGTTATAATTAATTAAAGTGTTCTTAATTTCTTTTAAAAATTTATGGGCTATCATGTATGTTCTTCCTCAGAATGTTGTGAAAGGTGTTGAGGCCGTTATCAGGAACTTTTCGAGGCCAGGTTCCACTGAGACTCATTCTAATGCGAAAGTTACATGGTCTGATGTTTGTCAGTCTCTGGGATGTGGTGGGCTGGATAGTAGAAATATGTAGGTTTAGAACAAAGTTGTTGTGGCCAAGCGTATTTAGTTCTTGGTGTTTACAACTACTGATTCTCTTTGGATTGTATGGTGTCAACAATATCTTCTTAAGGGACATTATATCTTTACTTGAAAAGTGCTACTAATCCTTTGGCCTTGGAGGAGGCTTATGAAGATTAGAGAATTTATGAGAGACAGATGCAAAGTCAGAATTGGTAATAGTGATACCACTTATATCTTTTCTGATCTTTGGCATCATTTTGGTGTTCTTTTTCTTAGGTATGGTAGAAGTATTACTCTTCAAACTGGCTGGACCATTTCTACTAAAGTTAGTTGTATTATTCAGTATGGCTTTTAGTGTTGGTCTGAGAGATTGTGTCATTCTTAGTGTTATTTGAGATGAAAAGAATTATCATCTCTCGTCATTTAGTGAAGAATCTACACATATATATACAAACCTAGGAAAATTATCTTAGGAAATTACATAATTAGGATCCATATAATTAAGCTAATTACTATACAATTAGGATCCCTAAAATAAAGTAATTGACAGTTAATATTATCCTATAACATTCTGTAACATTTCCCCTCAAGGTGGAGTATAGATATTAATCATGTCTAGCTTGTTACAAAGATAATCAACTCGAACTCTATTTAGAGCTTTCGTGAAGATGTCCCTTAATTGCTCTTCAGTCGTCACATACCCTATAGATATCAAACCATGCTAAATTTTCTCACGAACAAAGTGACAATCAATTTAAATGTGCTTAGTTTGCTCATGAAATACATGATTAGATGTAATATGAAGGGTAATTTGGTTGTTACACCACAATTTTGCTAAAACTGAAGTTTTAAGACCTACTTCATTCAAGAGTTGGTATATCCACATTATCTCACACACATAATATGTCATAGCCCTATATTTTGACTCTGCACTGGACCTTGACACAATGCTCTGCTTATTACTCTTCCATGAGCCCAAATTTCCTCCAACGAAAACACAATAACCTGAAGTGGATCTTCTATCCATTTTGAAACCTGCCCAATCTGCATCTGAAAAATATTCAATATGAGTGTCAATGATTTACATACAAGATACCACGTCCAGATGCTCCTTTCAAATAACACAAAATCTGTTCTAACGCTACCCAATGATGAACTATTAGGGATGACATCAAATGACTAACAACACTGACAGAATATGTAATATCTGGACGAGTCACTGTAAGATAATTCAGCTTTCCAACTAATCTTTTATGTCTCTCAAGATCTTCCATTAGTTCTCCATCTCCCGTAAGGTGCAATTGAGGAGACATTGGAGTACTACAAGGCTTTGGAGGCAAAGCATTGTAGTATCACTTCCAGTAGTTATAATATCATCTACATACACAACTAAAAGAATGATACCAACTTCTGATTGTTTGTAGAACACAAAATGGTCAGATTTACTCTTCCAAGCTTTTCAACAGCCTGATTAAATTTCCTAAAGCAAGCACGAGGACTCTATTTTAAACCATACATAGATTTTCGAAGACGACAAACTCGCCATTCCTCCTAAGCAACAAAACCAGGAGGTTGCTCCATATACACCTCCTCCTAAAGGTCACCATGAAAAAAAGCATTTTTGATGTTTAGTAGATGCAAAGGCCAATGATGAGTAGCTGCCAAAGAAATAAACAACTGAACATATGTCAATTTAGCAACCGGAGAAAAAATGTTAGAATAGTTCACTCTATAGGTCTGTGCATATCCCTTAGCGACAAGACGGGCTTTCAATCGAACAACTGACCCATTCAGATTGAATTTAACTGTGAACACCCACTCGCGTCCAATAGCCCGTTTTCCTGAAGGTAAATCGACTAAGTTCCAAGTACCATTGTGATCTAAAGCATTCATTCCTTCTATCATTGCATAATACCAACCATGATGAGAGATGACTTCGTGAATAGTTTTAAGGATAGAGATAGAATCAAGGGATGCAATAAATGAACAAGAGGAAGATGATAAGTAGTTATAAGAAGAAATAGGGTAAGTACACTGGCGTTTACCTTTGCGTAACGCAATAGGAAGATCATCGCTCAAAACTAGATCTAATGACAAAGGAGCCGGTGTAAGACATGAATAATGAAGTTTACGCCTGGAGTAGACTTGAGTAATATAAGGCTTGACTGGAATTGACTTCGGGACAGGTTCAGAGGAAACGATTGTATAAACCAACAAATCATCATCCTCCCCTTGATGAGCGAGAAGAGTAGAAGACGAAAAGTAAGGAATGTCTTCGATGAAGGTAACATCAATTGAAACAAGATATTTGTTAAGAATGAGACAGTAAGATCTATAACATTTCTGAAGACGAGAATAACCAAGGAAGATATACTTCAAAGACTTGGGATCTAACTTAGTAACATGCGGATGAACATCCCGAACAAAACAGGTGTTGCCAAATATCCTATGGTCGCCAGGAAATAATGATTTATTGGGAAAAAAGGATTTTGTAAGGGATCTCACTATGAAGAACAGATGATGGCATACGATTAATGAGAAAGCATGCGGTAGAAACTGCATCAACCCAAAAAGTTTTAGGAACATTCATTTGAAATAAGAGGGCTTGTGCAGTTTCAAGAAGACGTCTGTTCTTACGTTTTGCCACTCCATTTTGGGATGGAGTATCAACACAAGAAGTTTCATGAAGCATATCATTCTTAACCATATAAGATTGAAATAAAGTGGACATGTATTCCTTGACATTATCACTTCGCACAATACAGATTGAAGCATTAAATTGAGTTTTAATCTCAACATAAAATGCACAAAAAATAGAAAACAACTTAGAACGACTTTTCATCAAATATCACCAAGGTACATGAGAATAATCATCCACAAAGATAATGAAATACTTAAATTCAGGTTTAGAAAATAAAGGACAAGGACCCCAAACATCAGAATGAACCAACTCATTAGGAACGTTTATTGACTCTTGGACTTGAACTAAGACGATAATGTTTTGCAAACTGACACGATTCACAATCTAATGAAGACATATTACTAAACTATGGACAAATTTTTTTAAGCAAAGGGAGAGATGGATGACCCAACCTACAATGCGCATCAAAAGGAGAAATGACAACAGTGCAAGTGACAAATTTTGGTATTAGTGTGTCAAGAATGTATAGGCCTCCAGACTCATGTCCTTTACCAATAATCTTCTTCGTCAGAAGATCCTAAAATAAGCAATGATTAGAAAAAAAAAAGATGCAACAGTTAAGATTGCGAGTGAGTTGGCTTACAGTGATAAAATTAAAAGGTAAATTCAGTAGATGTAAGACTGATGACAGAGGAAGTTGAGGGGTAGGGGCAATCGTGCCTGACCCACGAACACAATATGGTGACCCATCCGCCAAAGTAACAGTTGAAGTGGGAGTGTGTGACTGAAAAGTAGTGAAGAGATCAGAATTACCTATCATATGATTTGTGGTACTAGAATCAATGACCTATTTGGAGGATGAGGAAACAAGACATGTATTTGGTTTTTGTTGGGATGAAGGAGATAGATTTTGTTGCCCTAATTGGAGTGGAGCATCTGAACTTTAAATTGCTGGTAGGTTTGGGAGTTGTCACAGCTTGGACGTTGTTCCATCTCCCCTACCCTTTGGTTGCCTTGAAGTTGCTGGGGAACAGAGAGGGTGAGAACATAGAAGACTGATATCCATTTTCAATCTTTTTCGGTATAGCTCCGCTCCCGGGATGGATGCAAGGAAAATGGATAGCGATCAATACATACGAAGGGGAGGGCAGGGTATAGAATGGAACTAGATGGATGCTTGCATTAGCGGTTGAGGTGCCAGGAGAGAAAGTAGTAGCCACAATCTGGAACATGCTTTGAATCAACAATAGCAGTGACAACGAGAGATGAATACTTTAATGATTCTTGATACTGTGAGAACTTGTCAAAGTCACCGGCAGTAATAATAACCTATTTCTCATAGGCGTCATTAGTGAACGTAATATGTGCTCAGAGAGGTTTTTGATTTTTAAAATGAAGTTTCCTATACTCAAACTTTATGACAATATTAACACACAATGCCGTCAGATTCCTGTATTCGAGTTTCAAACCCGTGTGAGCAACCTCCTTTGTTTTCCCGGCGCATAATTATTATTTCGACTTACCAAAGTACCACTGAGTTGAACCAAAGAGGTACCTTCTGCACGGAGTACTCGACTAAATACGTCTTGTAAAGAGGAGATCTCAGAACCAGAAAGAATTTGAGACTTAGCAGTCTCAAAGTCAGAAGGAAGGCCAACCAAGAAACTCATGATGGCCATTTACTCTCGTTGGTGTTGCTGAACCTTCACATCATGACTAAAAGGCAACAACATATTAAGCTCCTCATAAGTCTTCTTAAACTCCATAAAATAATTCGTAAGTGATTGATCTTGTTTTTCCACACGGTAAAACGTTTTGCAAACCTCATAAATACGAGAGAGGTTCCCTTTTCTAGAGTACAAGAATTCCAAGTAATTCATCAGTTCTTTAACAAGTTCACAATTATTAATCTAGCCAATTATCTCACTATCAATAGAACTCCGAATCTGTAGGAATAAGTGAGCATCCTCTCTAAGCCATGTCTTCCTCGAATCACCTTAACGAGGATTATCAGTCAAATGAGTATCTTTGTCAATACTCTGTAGATACAGTCGAACAGTCTTACTCCAATACAAATAATTCGAACCCATAGCTTATGGTTTGTGATTTTAGACATTAGGTACCACATCCGTCGTGATAGAAGATTTATTCTCAGCCATAACATCAAATATTCAGAAACAGAAGAGAAGACCAATAAAAATGGATTAACAAGGCAACAATGGAGAAAAAAATAGGCTGAAACGCAAGAAACCCGAAAATAGAAGAACCCAAAACCTCTACAAACACAAGGTAGCAGGTACAGACGAAGCAAGAAAACGCCAACGAAATAGACAAGGGCTGCCAGAGACGATCTTAGGCGTTACGTGCTTTCATGCGCTGGCGCGTGGGAGCGGCGCAAAAATTCGCTGTGGTGCGTGAGACTCACGCGCAGGGATCCCGGGCATCGTACTTCGAGCTTGTGGTGGTCGGCGGTTGGGCTTGTTTTCTGGATAGGCTGTGAGAACAAAGGGTCACTCCAAAAGAGTTGTCCAAGGTGGAACCCTAAAAAAACACTAAACCTTGATTCTGAATGAAAAAGAGAAAACCTCGATTTGTACGTCTATGACTCTGATACCATGTTATTTGAGATGAAAAGAATTATCTTCTTTCACCATTCAGTGAAGAATACACACACAAATATATATATACATAAAAAGTTAAGAAAATTATCTTACGAAATTACATAATCAGGATCATATAATTAAGTTAATTACTATACGTTTAGGATTCCTAAAATAAAGTATTTGATAGTTATTATTATTCTGTAACATTTTGTAACACTCAGAGACTTGAAATCAGTTGTGCGTCCAGTTCTTGATTCTGATTTTGATGGTGTTTATTGTTTAGCTTTGGTCTGAATCTAAAGATGGAAGATTTTCCATATCTAGTGCTTATTCAGCCCTTTTGGGCCCACCTTGACTTGCTATGTTTTGGCATAAATTAGTGTGATTCTCGGGTTGTATTCTGAGATACAGTTTTATGTGCTGGTTAGCTTGCAGGATTGATCACAAAAGATAGTGTTCTAAAATGGAATGTCTCTGTTAGTTCTGCATGTTTATTTTTTGTTGATGGGTGGAAAGCGTTGATCATTTATTCTGTCTGTGTGTTCCCTTCAACGAATTTGGTGGAAGTTATTGGATATGTTGGAGTTGCAATATATTTCAATAAACTGGGCTGGGCTGATTTGTTAGTCTGATTGAAGCTTCAGTGTAAAGGCAAGAGTTTGAGATCCTTGTTGCTTAAACTTTCTTAATGCTTTTGTCTATTTTGTATGGTTTGAAAGGATTTGTAGATATTTTGATGGAGTTATTGGAGTTATACGTGATAGTGATATGAATCTTCTTTATATAATTAGATCAATCAGGAAGAGGTTGTGGTCAAAAAGTTCCTAGGACTGATTTAAACTTTAGGTTTCAGATTAAACGAGGGTTGAATGAGAGTACTTTTGTTCAAGTGCTCAAGTAAGTTTTCTAGTAGAATTAGCTTTGTTGGTCGTTTTGGATGGTAATTTGTAAGTTTATTTTGTTACACTTTGGGGTGTGCCACTTTTACACTATTTTTTTTGCTTGAAATCAAATTTTTGGGTAGGGAGAATAATTAGACTCCTTAAGCTATTCTTTTCTATCACTTATGATGTCAATAGGCTTCTATGACATAAACTAAGAAAAGCCTCATATTTGAAGTGAATCCAATTGTCAATTGACTGAAAAATATATTTCAGTTAAAACTAATTTTATGATTAGTAGGATTTGTTAATTAATAATTACAATTAGTTCTACTATAAAATTGTAAGTGAACTCCAATCATATTTTATATTAATCGATGTAATTAACCTCCTTACCTATTATTCATCATGACTTTTCTCTTTAATATAGTACCGTACACAATTAGATAAAGTATTATCTAACTAATATATCTCTTATTCCTCAACTTCTGAATCTTGTTCTAGTGATCAAACATGATCATTTTCATACTCGATGTCTCAAGTAAAATTATCGAATCCCTAACTAGACCATTAGAGATAATAAGTATTTAGATTGCTAGGATCATATGAACGGATTCTATCAAGGGGGATTATGTCACTTACTTACAAATATGTATGAATTATATTATTAAGAATCAATGCATCCTCATTATCTAGAAACTCAGCCATCTAACTTACATATATATATATTGATTTGTAGAATCTCAACCACAGTAATGAAAACACATAAACCATTAAATATGAGTTCATAACTCTTTAAAGGTTAAGAGTACTCATAATATAAGTAATGATTTATGGTTTCCTAAAGAGTATTTTTGCTAAAAATAAATTTCATTAATCATTTCAGTGCATTCCAAATGTATAAGCACATTAATTAGATACTCTATCTAGTGACCAAAGTAAGTTACTCTATATAATAGAGGTAACGTACTACAGTCTTTTGTAGTAAAGCGTCCAACTTCAGTAACTATCAAAATCTAATATTTTTCACGTCGTAAAAAAACTCTTGGTTAAATACTTTGTTCTTATGAATTGAACTCTATAGGACCCA
Organism: Datisca glomerata; assembly: GCA_003255025.1. NCBI lineage: Eukaryota > Viridiplantae > Streptophyta > Magnoliopsida > Cucurbitales > Datiscaceae > Datisca > Datisca glomerata. The sequence continues at coordinate 710,982 of QANY01004406.1, read as the reverse complement.
TAAATTAATTATTATTATGTTTATGTACCTTGACAGGAATATATTACACATAATATGAGAATAAGTTATTCATTTTTAGTTAATATTAAATATCTCGATAAAAATAATAGAATTGCAATAATTTAAGAACAAAATCCAAACATGATATGTTCACATCAATTTTTTTTACATAATATGAGAATAAGCTATTCATTTTTAGTTAATATTAAATATCTCGATAAAAATAATAGAATTGCAATAATTTTAAGAACACAATCCTAACATGATATGTTCACATCAATTTTTTTAATGTCATTTTGATGAGATAACTTATCAAGCTTTAGCCTCTGATATGTGCACACAAGAATTTCTCAATAATTAAATAGCTTGAGTCCTTGATGGGTGACATTTCACAGTTAGATTTGTTGATTGTCATCTTGATGAGACAACTTATCTAACATTAGGGTAGATGTCCACTAGAAAATCATGTGCAATTTTTTGCAATGCTTTATCATTATCTCATCTAGATCTCTATATAAATCAAGTTGAACTTGAAGTTCAAAATATTATTTATTTGTAAAATGTTATAAATTAATTTTCCTACAGATAATGTGACTCATGCTCCAGCACGGGTTGGCATCCCAACAATGCAAATTGTTATTAAAGTTCACCTGAAGTATGGTAGGCATGTTGGGTCAAAAGACAAAATGCCTAAGTAAAAAAAAGAATAAAGAAATTATAAATGAGAGCGCTCCCACAGAAATAAAAAACATGTATGATCAATTGGACGGCATAGAACAAATATCCCTTGAAGAGGAAGTACATGATAATAAGGAGATTTTAATTAATTAAGCTGATTGCAATTATTATGGTCTATGTAGATGATTTGAATGTGACTGGCATTTCTAGAGTGATAAGGCCATAACTTATCTAAAAATAGAGTTTGAAATGAAAGATCTTGGAAAAAAATAAAATTTTATCTCTGTCTACAAATTGAATATTTATCAGGTGAAACATTAATCCATCAAATGTCTTACACAGAAAAAGCCTTGAAGCACTTTTATATGGATAAAGTTCTTCCATTGAGTTCTCTAATAGTTGTGAGATCACTTGATATTAAAGACTCTTTTCGTCATTGGTCCTCAAGTATCACACCCAATATTGTCACGGTGGAAGGGTATAGGATCGTGGATCGTAGGATCGGATCGAGGATCGTAAGATCCTACCCATTTTTAATAAATTATTAGTAAAAATTATATGTATGCTAATAATACTTCAATATATTGAAGAAAATGATTATATAACATCAAGCCATATACTTATTAAATAAAAATAACATCAAGTCATCTAAAATAATATAATATTAAGTAGAATTCTCTTAATTTTAAGTTTTCAAAAAATAAATTTAATATAAATAAGTTCAAGACAAGTAAAAGGAATAATAAGGAAAAATAAGACAAAAGAGGGATAATGAACAATAAAAAGATAAAAGGGTAAACTAGTCATTGAATTCTCTTGTTGAATTTGGACCTTCTAGTTCCAAAATAGACGGTCCAGATTTATTATCACAAAAGACAAAAAGAAGGAAAATGAAAAGCTTTCCCATGATCTCGGTGTATGTGTCAAGATAATCATGACCGTCCCTTTTTAAACAGACGGTCACGATTTCAAGAGCATCACCCTCCGCATGATGAGGTAAGCGCTCACATGCGTGTGCTAATTTAGCGAAAGTTCAGGATCAGTGGCAGATCGTGATCTCAGGTGATCTCACGATCTGGATCACGATCCCAGACCGATCCTATGTAAAAACGATTCATATATGCGATCTGCGATCGCCTACCTCTTGTATAATCGTAGGATCGTGCGATCTGGATCGCGATCCTTACAACCTTGATCACGCCTTAGTGCAATAGGTGATCTCATGTATTTTACAAATTGCACACGTCATAATATAACATTTGTTGATAATCTTCTTGCCAGATATAACTCTTCACCTACGCAAAGGCATGCATTGGAGTTAAATAAATATATTATTATTTGTGAAAAAATAGACGTGTGTCTATATTATTCAAAGACGTCAAAATTATAATTAATTGGATATGCAAATACCAATTATCTTTCCACCATCATAAAAGTCGATCGCAAATAGATTTTATGTATTTACTTACAATGATACAATTATATCATGATGATTTGTGAAGAAAACTATAGTGATTATTTCTTCAAATCATTCTGAAATATACTTGCGAGCCATGAAGAAAGTAGAGAGAGAATTTGGTTAAGTCAGTGATCTGACATACCAAAGTAATATGTTAATTATTCTCAATCAAAGATAATCAATCCCACACTTTTATATGAAGATAATATGGTGTGCATTGTCTAACAAACACATCTCACCAGAATTCCTTTTTGCTCATGAACTCCAAAAGAATGAAGATACTGACGTGAAACAAATTCGATCGAGTGATAATCTAAGTGGCTTATTCACTAAAGCATTTCGTGCTACAACATTCAAGAAGTATGTTTTATAATATTAGAATGCCATTATCTTTGAGACTTTTCATGATGGTGGTTATATTAACATGGGGTGGGGATGGGGGAGGGGGGGTAAATCCACAATAAACACAAAGTACTGTTTTTCCTTTGCCAATGTTTTTCCCCATTGAGTTTTCCTGGCAAGGTTTTAAGGAGGCAGTTAAACTTTTTAAGGCATTGAAAATTTGTACTCTTTTTCCTTCACTATGATTTTTTTTCAAAGAGATTTTTCCTAGTAAAGTTTAACGAGGCATATTTTTTATGTAGTGGATATCTAAGGGGGAGTGTTGTAAATGCATGAGTTAGACGATACATATCTTAACTATTCCCATTCCAAACTCTCATCACTCTCTTGCATTCTTAATCTCCTATTTACATTATAAGTTAAACTCCTGAATAAATATTGTATGTTTCATTCTTGTAGGTTTCTCCTACGTTGCCTATAAAATGAAGAGATTGACCATTAATGAAATTGAAAGAAACATATGGCTCTCTCTTATTCTTATTCTTCTTTAGTCAAAGCTAATTTATGTTTTTGCATTCTTTTATATTAATCGTATATTTGATTATATTTATCGTTTCTTGAAATTTTAACAGTATTACTTCACCAAACAGAACTGACTCTTTTAGATCACCAATTTGGTTAAATTCTTCATAAAGGTGTTCCGGTTCTTTTTTGTTCACATTTAAAGAAAATTGATACGTTCAACTCGGTTTAGTTCATTTTTTAGTATTCAATATGAACTGAAAGAAACACTGAAAAAGTAAAACAAACTGAAAAAAAGGAGAAATTATGGTGATAGACCACTTAGAAAAAAGTAATGATATCAGAACCCCTGATCATTTTTAAAAAAAAGTTAGCATTTTTCACGGTGCAAAGTCTAAGTTCCCCTTTACTAGATGTTCAGCAAAAAATTTCTATTGGACCCTAATTAAGCATTATTGTGTATGAGTCGACATTTCATTAAAAACATACATGAATTGGATTTGTTTCTCTTTTCAAGGGTCTATTCATGGGTTTTTAAAGAAAAACTTATGATTATATTATATTGTGGAGTTCTAAAAAATTAATGGAATAGAGCTTTTGAGAATGTAAACAAACCATAACAAATTTAAATTTATAAGTTTCATTATTTTAGCATAAATCTTTTTATGGTTTATTTAAACTATCAGTTTATTTAAAAAATATTAGCCAAGCACCCTCATAATAAGCTAATAATTTAGCTATGCTAAAAGCTACAAACAGCTTCAGCTTATAATTAAGTAGAGCAATATTGAATTTATTGCGAACTATAATTCCTTGTTGCTATAGATAAATTTCAACTAATTGTTAGTAAATCATATTTGTCTTTTAGATTGAGTTTGCACTTGGGTAAGAGTATTATAACAAGGCTTATGATATGATAATAAATGTAAATCTGATCATGTTTTAGTTAATTAGTATTGTTTTTGGTTTTCGATACGAAAAGTTATTTATAATAAATTTTATTGCATGTATATTCTAATCTTCAACGGATTTTTTTAAACTGTTATTAAACCAGTTTTATGAAAATTTATACTAAAATGCTTCTTAATCCTTTTAAGTGATTTTTTAGATCGAAAAACAACCATCTCAATTTCAAATGAAAATATACATAATCCTTTTAAATACGTAATTTTGGCTGTATCGGCTTAAAACCTTGCTAATTGATCTTTTCCATGTTTCGTTTATCAAATAGATTTTTATTGATAGAAAAAGCGGTTACTCTATCGGACAACATTCTACATTATACTGGCTGTATTTTGGTACGTTAGTATGCAAAGTTCCTACATATGTATATATTTACGTACCAATGTATTAAAAGTACAGATACTAAAACTGTAGATAACTACTGGAGAAAAACCTAACTGGGAATACCTATAAGATAGGTTATCCAACCCCCCNNNCCCCCCCCCCCCCCCATTGTATTGTGTTGGGATGCATAATATATCACGCTTAATGAACACTTTTGCAAGTGAATGTCATGTTTAGAAGAAAGCTCGTACTCAACCTACACACAAATCGTTTGCTAAACTTAAACTTAACATCAAATTATTGTAGACAACATTACTTAACAACAAATTATTGTAGCCAGGATACATAAGAACCTACATGTAGTTTATCCGGATCTTTCACCTAAGATACATCGTTAATCAAACTAAATTGTTTGGCTAAACAAGTTAGTATTTGATCCAGGACGAAATTGCAAGCAAAAACATATATTGGATTGAACAAATTTTCCAAAAAGAAAAAAGAAAAAATCATAATTGACAATCAACTACGCGTTAGGTTTAAGAAAAATATAGAATAGTTTCAGTTAACAATGTCATCTATTGAAAACCAAACTCTATTAAAAATGTGAACTGTCTTTCTTTTTCACAAAATGCAAGAAAATTATTTTTAGAAAATAATATTTGATTAATTTTCACAAACTGTTAGGTTAAATTTTAGAAATAATGTCAAAAAAATTGCGTGGCCTCATATTGAGCCCCCTGATGATCCCCTACCTTCAAAGGATTTGAGACCATTTATATAATAAAAAGTTATATCATTTAAAAATATAATAAGCCAGTATTCAAACTATTACAAATACGTGTTCGGATATTAATTAAAAAAAATTTAGAAAATAACTTTATTCCCATTATTTTTACTTTATTTAAAAAAATATTCGTTTTCAAATCACTAATCAAAGAGAACAAGATCCTAAGAGAGAGATAGGGAACTATGGAAAGAATGATTTTTTCAACATGCATTACACTGGGTTGGAATGAATGGAATCATGCTTAATATATAATTTTGCAAGTGAATCTTGTGATTAGAAGAAAGCTCCCTCTCAACATCAAATTCTTTTAGGTAACATAACAACTTGTGATGTAGTTTAATATATCTGTCTATAACTTAGAGAGTTGTAGCTTCTGGTTGAAAAGATTAGAGAAGTTATGCAAGCCGTCTAATTTGTTTTAGAAGACTCAGATAAAAAACACTAAAAAGCATTGATTTTTTAAATTTTTGAATAGATCAGATCTGGACTGTCTAAACATGATCTAAACAACCTCTTGTATTTGGTTAAAAAGGATATTATATGTTCCTTGCAACTTCAAAGTTTTTAGATGAAGTTATTAAAATAAGAAGCTATCAATAAAAATAATTGCTTGTAAATAATAAGAAACCTCAACATGAATGATGTGTCAAACAGGTACAAGTGACACTCAAAGAAAAGTTCATATGGCACCTACATGGCATGATAAGATTTATGTAGGACAAGAATGAATATATTTGTAAGGGACGTACCTAATGTTTATGCTTGTAAAGGAAGCCCATGAACTTATAAAGGCGGCAAGTCCAATGTTATATTATAATTTGTTGTCACCCACCTACGAGCTTAGTGACAAAGGCTTGAAGGTTATTCCTTTCCTAAGAACAATGTGGGAGTTGTCTAGTAATATTAGGACAAGATTATACTCTACCGAGAGAGAAAAACCTCCTTGAAGGGGCTTGAAGGTTATTCCTTTCCTAAGAACAATGTGGGAGTTGTCTAGTAATATTAGGACAAGATTATACTCTACCGAGAGAGAGAAACCTCCTTGAAGGGTATGTCCATCTTAGGCGCCTTAGATGTGCTGCCTTCTAATAGAGAAGGTATTAAAGGTGTGCTTTACCGTCTTTATGGTAGTTCCCCTCCATGCCACATTTGAGAGGTCCAAAGGCGGGTAGAGAGGTCCAGCCCTTCATCTGTAGCCTTTACGGAGTTTGTTAGGATCGTTATACAACTACTTGATGCACTGAATGCATGACAAGTTGAGGGTGTAAGGTGTGGTCACGTTTTATAACTGTTCCATATTTTATGAGTGTAGTCACGTTTTAGGCGTGATCACGTTTTATAAGCAGTTTTGATAAGGACAGAACAATGTTGGTCTCTACTTGGCCCCATCTATATAAGAGGGTCCTTAGCATCATTATGAGGATCATCACTCTCGCATTCTCCTAGGCTAAAACCATAGAATATTCTACACTTTGAAGTTCTCACCCACCTCAGAGAAAAATGTCATTTTGTCACCATCCTTAGGTAGGTCTAAAGTGCTTGTCATTCACCATTTTAGTCACATAACTTCTACGTTCCCAGACTTACTTATCCATAGACTAGATCGTTCATTACACATCATCCGAAGACCCTAAATAAAGCCAATATTTTAATTTTATGGGAAGCAAATATATGTGACAAACAGAAACATGCTCGATTATGTATCCACCTTATTTTATCAAATATCTTTTATTTAAAATTTTTTGAGTTTACAATTAACATAAGTTGCTTAAATGCACATTTACATCTGTTAATTTTCTATAAAATGCCACCATTAGTTGGGATTATCGTGGTGCGTATGCGATTAGAGTCCTCCATTTCTTAAAGTAAGAAAATAGATTTTTTCGGATGAAGTATTATTTTTTTAAGATAAAGATAACATTTCAATAAGAAAGCAAAGTTACACTAACACCAATATCTGAATAAAACTATTAGATCCATATAAAATAAATTATTACAAATGTTAGATAAGACCAGTATACACCTACTCACATATAGGGAGTGAATCGTGTGTATAAACAATACACAAATCATTTCAAAAGTCTTTCACCATCCAAACTTGATTCAACCATCTAGCACTGAAAATGAATATCCACATAGAGATCGGCTTGATCCCGAACAGATCTGAAAATCAAGATTGTGTCGTACACTGATAACGCCCTAAAATCTCTACACAAACTTGGTCCGAGAGAAAGAAAACTACCAAGGACCAAAGAACTAGTGGAACAAAATCTATGCAATCGGTAGAACAAGACCTTTCAAAACAGAAGGATCATTCTTTAGAAATGCAAAAACTATGAAGAAAGAAAGAAATGAGATAGAGAAGAGAAAGATAATAGAGGAGAGGGACATAAAAGAAAAAAAGAAACAATTGATGGTGAGGGAGAAAGAAAAGAGAGAAAGAAGGGAGAAGAATGAGAGAAGGGTGATGAGACGAGAGGGAGAAGGAAGGGAAAGAGTCACCTATATTAATTTTTCCAAACCAAAAAAAGATGTTTCACAATTTGTAAGAAATGGACATATAGAAGAATCTCTAAGGGGCCATTTGGTACGTGTTAAGTAAGAATGCTGAAAAAGTTAAGTTGCTGGAAAAGTTTAAATGGTAAACTTAGATGACAAGATACTAAGATTATCATATTTTGTAACACATGGTTGCGTGAAAAAAAATTATTGAAAAATATGATTTTCTTGTTTGGTATGTAGGATACTTGGATAAAGTTATGTGGGAAAGTTTGATAAAATTGTTGAGAAAATTATATAAAGTATATGAAAGTAATAAAATTATTTATTATTTATAGTTTTTTATCAACTTTTAATTTGTTGTCAATGATTATTTATCTAATACACACTATGTCTTTTATACATGCATATACATTATTTTACGCACTAATTAATTTATTAACTCATCAATAAAATTAAATCAACTATTTTTCTCTTACTACGTCACAAACTAAAATAATTATTTTACTTACAAGTACAAATAAATTCAATGATAAATTGTTTAAAATGACATAGCAAAATTGTGTATAGATTCTCGATTAACAATTACTAAAAAAATTTAATAATTCATGTCGTGTTTGATTAAAATTTCTCTGATATCGTAAATTAATTATCATAAAATTTTCATCTTTTATATATAAAAATAAATCTGCTATAAATAACTGTAATTTATATTAAAATATTAAAATATTTAATAATACATAACAGTTTTCCTGTTACATGTACTTTTCATCAGTATATATGTATACCATGGTTATCAATATCCTTCCGCTCTGGCTGGAACATGTTTAAAATATTTTAGTTCTGGCACATAAACAAAACAGAACAATGATGTAAATTTTTTGTTATATTTTGATTAAATATAATCTAAAACTAAATATAAATTATTGAGAGACTCTTCATTCGTGGTTTTGTCCCACGAGTTCGGTCATCCACACAAAAAATGAGACGTGATAAATAATTCATTTATATTTTTTTATAAATTTAATATTTTTAAATATTGATAGTTTATGAATAATATTTTTTTGGGAAGAAACTAATTTTTAATTTCAAAAAAATATTTGATATTATTAATATATATTCTAATCATTTAGATTTTATATTATGCATATATGAAGAATTTATCTATCTTTAATTCAAACTTAATATTTTATTTCATTCACTCCAATCAATGTGCTAGTCTTAATCTCACAAGAAGACCCCGAGACTGAGTTGACAGATGAGTCGGAAGGGATGGAAAATTCTCAAAATTCGATATCAGGACCATTTCAGTTACATCAGGATCGAAATATTTTACGACACTTTTACGAGGCTTTGGCTTGAACAAAATAAAATAGGAATAATTGAAACAAATAATGATATTTTTATGAGAATTTGGGAATGTAGAAGTTTTTTTGAAAAGTGTGTAAATACGAGAAAATTATTTGGTAAAGTGAATTTTTTGGAAAAGTTGTAGAAAAAGTAACGTGGGATTGTTATTTTACCAGGCTAAATCACTTTACCATGATAAATGAGAATACTTGTAACAAACATGAAAAATAAATGTTGAAAAATAAGTTTACGACGTACTTTACCAAGGAAAATACTCAAACCAAATGCCCCCTAAATGGGTCTCTAAATGGCAGTAGATATGGGCTAAAAAATTGCATTCAAAGCAAGTCTCTTTTGTGTGGATGGAGATTATCTCCTCCTGTTGCAGAATCTCAACAGAAGGTCATCATATCTGAGTCGTTGATTTAGATTTTTATGGATTAAATTTGCTAAACACGTTAAAGGGTTTGGTTACAGGTAATAGTCTTACCACATTTTTTCCGTCTTGTCTTGTTAGTCCAACCATATGTAGATCGTCCTTTTTCAAGCAGATAGCTCAGATGCAATTGAATTGCCTCATGTTCAGAACAATAGGCAGTTTCAATCTCTTTTGTATAAGCATGAATTTCTATGGTCTTTTTTAAATTGCGTCAAATATGCAACTTTTCAAAATCAATTTAACATGCCTTTTTTTACTTTACAGAAATATAAAAAAATTAATGGCACTATCTTTTTTTATCATTAATGTAATCTTATATTTATATATATTAACCCTGTAGATAGTTTTTATGGTAAGTAGCTATTTTAGAAGATGTTTTTTAGATAGTCAGAAAATATATTTTTATGAAAATAAAAATTCACAATTTCAACTTTAAATTGGGGTGTGAAGCTATAAATGTTGATGTGAAAAATATATCAGCATCGACTATCGAAAGGACCGTCACGCGTCGCTTTGATGATTCATCTAAGGGTCTGCAAAAATCAAGAACAATCGTGAAATCAATAGGCTGGGCACCGGGGTGATGTCTCACCTAATGCACTCCGGCAATCAAGTCAATAGAATGTTTAAAATAATATTAGCAATATGAAGAAATTTCTTACCATTAAATAAGGATCATCATATATTTATAATAATTTTTTGTATCAGTCAAACGTTCAGTTTTAGTGTATCTTCTTCCTTATTCTGATAAGGAATGAAGATATTCATGGAGAATATTCTTTAATCAGGATATTTGGGTACTCATCTTATTCTCTTTAACAACCATTGAGATTGTCTGATAGATTTGATATGTACCTATCATTTCTCTGTATGGAGGGAGCCATGAGCTTTTGCCCAAGACTCACCCTTTGCACTTAGTCGAGTGTTAAGCATATGTTGGCGTTGAAATTGTCAAACGGTAGAGTTTGTGTCCAAATATCTAAGCATTTGTTGCTGGTTCATGATGGCATCTTAGAGCATCTTGTGACTGAGACGAGCTTTCTTCGTATTTATCAATTGACTCTTCGTAAAAATATTGTCATCTTGATTAATGTTGAACTTGTTCATGTAATGATGTGCGTGATCATGTTGGGATCATGTCTCATGGCGGATGATGAAGTTATTACACTCAATGGCATGCATCTTGAGGGTTCTTCTTACCATCCAGGTTCATATTTTTAGAAACTAAGTCGGGCTGGGAATCGAATGTTTTGATGCTTTGGCTGTTGACTTTTTCTTGTAACTTAATGTTTGAGTTTTTTTTGTCTATCTTGATGAAGATCGAGTGGTTCTTTTCTTGGAAAATAAAGGACTTCTGAGTATCTATAGGGTGATGCCCTAATCATCATGTCCTAGGTTTGGCAATGTATTGGACCTATGGAAGGTCTTTAGCTTCTATGCCCCCAGAATATTGACCAAATGTATCCCATCGAACGACGGGTTTGTATTTGGTCTTGTTGACGTTCTTCATTTGAAATGAATTACTTGTTCTGATCAACTTGTCGTTGCATCTCTCTGTGCTTATATGTTTACACATGTAATTCATCAATGCTTTCGCTTTCTAGAGGAAGGTTTTAGAGCCTTTTTTGCCTCATTTGCTCAAATTGTGTTTGACGAGTCCTTGATGGTGAATTCCTTTGGAGTCATCTCCAGTGGAGTACCAAGATCCTTTGAGATTTATGAGATTCTAATCTAGGTGTCGCAGTCATCAGTGTGACTTCAAGTGCAATTTTTATAATTGTGATTCTAGTACCATAGTTATCTGGGTAATTTCATGTACCTTAATAATCTATGTAGAGTAATATAGTCATCTAGTGACTTAGGGTACTTAGTCATATGTGTGACTGGGGATACTTAGTCATCTGTGTGACTTGGGATACTTACCCATTTGTGTGACTTAGGGTATGATTGTCATTTGTGTGACGTTGGGTGTTATAATCATCTGCGTGTCTTTGGATCCAATATAGTCACATGGGTGACTTTGTGTGCCTTAGTTATCTGTGTAACTTGGAGTATCATAGTCATCTATGCGACTGTCGTAGTCATCTGGTGACTTCAGGTATCATGGAATATTACAATGGTCCTTTTATCTTATGTAAGGTCTTTTCTCTTATTCATCTTAGGTAAGTCATGAGGTCTTGGTTACTGTGATTATTATCAAAGTACTTCGTCCCAGTCTCTCATGCCATGAAATATTACCATGGACTTTTTCCTTAGGAAGGGTATTTTCCAATCATCTTATGTGATAAAGATGTCTCGTTAGGTCGTCGCCCTGGGTGATGTCTTGCTTCCGAGGTTTCTTTGACCTTGGGTGCCACGGGACACTTTCATGGTCCTTTTACCCTATGTAAGGTCTTTCTCTGGATCATCCTTGGTAATCAGGATGTCTCGTTAGACAATCGTCTTAGTTGAGATCTTTCGTTTGATCATCTCGTGTGTTCGGGTGCCATGAGTTACTTTCGTGATCTTTTTACCTTATGTAGGGTCTTTCTCCTAATCATCTTTGGTGAAAAGGAGGCCTCGACGATCGTGACCTTTATTGAAGTCTTTCATCCAAGCATCTCGTTCGGGTGCCACGAGATTCTTTCGTGGTCCTTTTGCCGAATGCATGGTCTTATCTCCTAGTCATCTTTGGTGAGTAGGAGGCCTCGGCGGCCGTGGTCTTTATGGAGGTCTGTCACCAAGCATCTCGTGTGCTCGAGTTAGTTTCTCTACAGAGCATTGTTTGAATCATTCCTTCAGGTTTAGAACTTTGCTATGATTTGCCCGCATCCTTGTGTTTAGCTTGAGAGTCTCCGTTGACATGTGAGCAAAGATTCATATTCCGCTTCTTGATGTCGTGAATGCGAAACCATCACCATTTTAGTGATGGTCTTCTTTAATTTTTTGAATTTCAGTCTGATTTGGCTTGCTTATACGTTTGGAGAGCCATCGACATTGAGCACCCCTTCTATGTCTGAAGGTTCTATCCCCTTGCCTCTATCAATCGTGTCATCTTACGTGACATATTATGTACGGCTTGAATCATCTTTCTCTTGAGGTGGCGTCATCTCTATCATAAAGTCAGCGAGTGCTTGAGCCTTGATTGCGGTCTAAGATTCATATCTTATGTCGAACTCTTTGAGCGCTTCCATCATCTTCCACATATACTCTTGGAACATTTTTACACTAAGCGTCGATAGGCGGTTCCTGCGTTCTTCAGTCCAAACGACATGACTTTGTAGCGATAAGTCTTCCTCTCAGTCACAAAGGTCGTCTTCTTTGGGTCTGATGGATGCATGAATATCTGATTGTACCCGGAGAAGGCATCCATGAGTTTGAGCATCTCGTTCCCCGTTATAGCGTCCATCAATTGATTAATTTTTGGAATAGGGAAGTTGTCCTTTGTGTATGCTTTATTCGGGCCAATGAACCATATATAGGATTTCCACTTCTGTTTTTCATCTTTTCCTTTATCGTGTTGGCCAAGCAGTCTGGGTAGTCGCCTCTCAAGTCTCGATTCTCTCTCGCGGGAGCGTTTGTATAATATATTACCTCTCGGGTTTTGCTTGATGTCTCACATGAGTATTTACGTAACGTGTGACCTCTCGGGTCCTGATAATTATGTTTGACATCTTCTGGAGTATTTGCATCATCTGTGACCTCTCGGGTCTCGATAGTTATATTCGCTCTCTCGTGAGAGCGTTTGCGTATTTTGTGACCCATCGAGTCTTGATAATTATTTTGCTTTCTCGTGGGAGCGTTTTAAGTGCACTTGTATATTCCTAGGGAATTTACATTGTTTTCTATTTCTAGTTTCTTATCCTCTATTGAGTGAACCAAAATGATTTATAGCCTTCATGTTGAGGCGTCGTAGTAATATAATTAAGAGATTTTAAAACTTTTTATTACGTCCTAGGATCTTGTTGCTTGTAATAAGCTCATGCTTAATATCATACTGAATTAAAGTGTTTTAAAAAATATTCTTGAAAAGAATAGTAAATTTGAGCATAAAAATAAATAACGTACCTAAAAAATTTAACGAAGATCATCGAGGTGACTCTTCATTTTGAGAGAATAAAAATTCAAAATAATGCATACTCGAACTTTGTGGTCTGCTTCCGAATCATGAAATTTACTCTTCTCTAAGATGCTAAATAATATTTATTGTATTATTTTCCTCAAAATTTTAATAGAGATAATCTATGTGATCCTTTATTTTGAGGAAATAACAAATTTAAAATGATGTTGATCGGAGCTGTGTGGTCCGCGTACTGATCTTAAAACTCATTCATCTCTGAGATATTAAATAATTTTGATGTAAATAATTACATTATTCTCCTGACATTAATATCACATAAAATAATATAAATTAATTAAAGAGAGTTTTGCAATAAATAATAAGTAAATAAGTTGCTTAATAATAAAATAAATAATAATAATTATGTGAGTAAATAAATTTTCTCTTGAGTTTGTATTTATTGCGTATCTGTTCCGTCATTTTTAATCCATTCAGAACTTGGTAATACTGACTTTGAGAAGTTGATTAGGCCATCTGAAAAAGACAGAAGCGTTGGGCCTGTGAAGGGGCATTTGAAGCATAGAGGCCTTGCATGGCTTCGCGGTATGATGAATGCTAGGTCACGGGTCATTATGCGGGTTTCTTGGCACGGGTCAACCCGCGGGTCGCCCCTGGCTTTGAAATGGGGTTGTCACAAGCTGGGCTGCTTGCACTGGGCTAATCTGCTTGGGCTCTCCATTGGGCCATTTCAAAAATGGGTCACTTACGGGTAGGTTAACCTGGTAAGCTGGGAAGCGGGTAGAGAAGAACAAGGTTGCAACAACTGTCGACGAGCGCAAGGGGGCGCGTGCGGCCGCTTCCGGCAACGTTTCACGGCAATAAATGGCTCCAAACTGCCAGAAATTTATGTCTGAATGTCTTTACTGCGCACTTCCTATCAGATCTGAGATCGATAGTTCAATAATGGAGCATGTTGCTCACAGCCATTACACTGACGTCGGCAGATTAATGGCGGTGCTTAAACCTTCGACGGTGGCGAGGGAACCATTTGTTGCTGGTCGTCGACGACATCCTCAATGTTTCACATTAATGTTGACGGGAGCGCTCAATGGTAGCAATGACGTTCGATCTACAACCCATCAACACAAACTACCGTGATTCGCAAAAGCTGATTTTCGCTCCCATCCAAGCACTCCTACCCTTCGTGATTCTTTAACCCGTTTTGGATCGTTTAATCAGTTTAACAACGGTGATGACAGTGGTAAATTTTTTTATCAATTTTGAAAAAGGGATATCTACATTGCCAGATATGGCCCCAAACTGTTGATGTGAAAAATATGCCAGCATCGACTGTCGAGAAGGCTGTCATGCGTCACTTGGTGATTCATTCAGGAGTCTGCAAAAATCAAGAACGATCATGAAAGCAGTAGGTAGAGCACCGGGGTGGTGTTCCACCTAATGCGCTCTGACGATCAAGTCAGTAAAGTGTTTAAAATAATATTAGCAATATGAAGAAATTGCTTACCATTAAATGAGAATCATCATATATTTATAATGATTTTCTCTATCAACCAAACATCTAGATTCAATGTATCTTTTTTCTTATTCTGATAAGGAATGAAGATATTCATGGAGAATATTCTTTGATCATATGATATTTTGATTATCATCTTATTCTCTTTAACAACCATTGAGATTGTCTGATAGATTCGATGTGTACATATATTTTCTCTGTATGACTGATTATTATGTTTTATTGTGACATGAAAATGATATCGGTTATCTCGAGTAGCCACGATCCTAGGTATGAGATTATCTCGTCATTCGTGTGGTCTCGGTAGTATAAGTATAAATGGGGTCATGTCCATTGATCTGGTCGTGGAAGGTGTCTCAATAATTATGGTGACTTCGGTCATGGAGGAGTACTCGGTTTTGACTTAATATGGTCCCCACCCGAGAAATGAGAATATTGGGCATTGTTCGAAAATATTATTAATAGCCCATGTATTTTTTCTCCTCTACAATAAGTGATATGCTTATATGATACAGTTAGTCAAATTATATTTTAACCTAGTTTTAAAAATCATTTTTTAAGTTTCACATCCATTTCTTTTCCCAATTGGTTTTCTTTCTATAATTCTTGTATTGTTTTATTGTAAAAGAAATAATAATTATAGATAGGAAAAAAAATTTGATCAAGTAATATGTTAATCATTCAGATATTAATGTTTTATTAGTCATTAAAATGACTTGTTAAATTACGTGTGAATGGTTGATACATTATTTGATCAATTAAAATTTGATGTAGAACTTGGTGTAATAGTTTTCCTCAAGAAATTTGCTTTACAATGGAGAGTCGCGACTATAAAGAAGACTGGATTTGTATTGTTTTATTGTAAACTACTTATAGTTTAACATTAAAATACTATCGACAAAATTTCTACATTTCTCATTGAATTACTACTAACATAACAAAAAATATCAATATCTATAATATATTAAAAGGTGGAAGCAAGGAAGAATTTTTTTTTTATCAATTTTGTCCACCTATATCTTTACTAATCCTAGAATGCCATTATAAAGTACACATGATAAATTTCTATTTGTTCATCAAATAAAAATGTGTTAAAATATATCTTTTCGGAAGTGACCTTTAAAATGTGACTTCTGAAATGTAATTTAATGCAAAGTTCCTCTTGAAATTTAGTATATATTCAGGTAATAGCTCTTTTGTTTTTACTTTTCTATATCCAGCTCATACATTTATCTTGATTTACGTTCTCTGGATGTTAAATGTGTATTAGAGATGATTGAAAGAATAAATTGGATAAACAAAATTGTATTATAAAAAGTGTTCATACAATAAGATACATTTTATCTGTTATTTTTATATTTAATTATGATAATATTATATATATACTTTAATTCATGAATGACATCAATAATAATTAGGAATGATGCATGTAACAAAAGGTAACGTCACCCTCTATTTTTTTTTAATTTTCATTATATATATATATATTTGTTTAGTAAATAAATTAATAATAAATTTTTTATGTGTAAAATAAATTAATTTATGAAAAAAATGCTTAATTTCATACCTAATTAGCATGAACATGCTTTTTTTACTACATAGTCTATTAATTACTAATTTTTATTTTTTCATCCAATGATAAGCAAATAGCAAAAGAATAATCATGAATGATAACTAATTGAAACAAGTGTCATTAAAAATAAATAAATAATTTTGTTTGTAATATAAATATACCATTTTTTATTTTAGACTACTTAGTTCACTAATTACCATTTTTCATTTCTTCTTTCATTGCATAAGAATGAACATGGATGGTAACTAGTTTAAACAAGTGTCACTAAAGAAAATCTATAAAAATTTCAAAATAGAATAATTTTTGTTTGGAATATAAATATGTCATTTTTTTTATTTTGAACCAGTTAGTTCAATAATTTTTGTTTGGAATATAAATATGATCATAGATGGTAACTAGTTCAAACATATGTCACAAAAAATGATGGTAAAAAAAAACTTGTAAGAACATAAAAAAAAATCAAAGCTTAAATATTTGTATAATCTTGTATAGAGATTTTACTCTCTATTTTATGCATTTTTATGTATGAGAAATTATCATAAGAAATATTTTCATCAAATGTACACTTTCAACTCATTAAATGGTTGATTCATATTGAGTTAATTTTACACCCCTCAAAATTTTATTTCCATTCTCATTGATTTAGTTGATGACAAAAAAAAATTTCATTATCAAACTTGTAGACTAGCCCATTCAATGAGAATGGAAATAAAATTGCACGTTCAGTAGAGATGAGTAGCGAATATGATGTCTGAGATGAGAGGAAGCAATTCGTCCAGAATATCCTCTCCTTTTAGCATCCTTAATGACAGATAGAGTATCTGAACAAACCTCAAGGTTGACATTACAAGGGACACCATAAGCTTCCAAGCGCCAATTGATGGCTAGAGTCTCACAAATTGCCACATTGTTCACGTAGATACGGGTCCATATCCAATGCTCATAACTAGCCCATTCTCATCCATGAGATCCCAACCCAGGCTTCCATCCCAGAATATCTCCACATTTTCGTTTTGGTCTCTCTCTCTCTCTCTCTCTCTCTCTCTCTCTCTCTCTCTCTCTCATATGTGAAAAAGTAAAAGTGGAATGAGAGATCTCCTTTACTCATTCAATTACATCTCTCAACGATAAGTAAATATTTAGTTTATTTGTCATTCATAAATTTTTTTACTTACAATTATCCTACATTCTAATGTATAATATTTTTCATCATTCTCCTATCTTCGATGAGTGTTGGGCAAAATATAGATATCATCTTCATTTTTACAGTCAACCGTCCTTGTAGATGAGCATAAAAAGAAATTGAAACGACCTCCTACTAAGCAATATTTGATAACAATAAGTAAATAATATATTTACCTATTTCATATTGCGAAAATAACTTGTAACTAAACCAAGAACATAAAAAAATTTCAATGATTTCTGTTGAATTATTTTAGGTTGCACAAATTTTTTTGAAGTTAAACATGTTTGAGTAGAATTTGAGAAAATAACATAAACAAATCTAAGAAAAAAATAGAAGTGATGGAAAGTTAGTCTTCGTGGTTACAAAATAAGTGAAATAGTAAGATAGTAAGTCCATAAGCAACTTAAATGTTTTAAACTTAAAAATGTTGTATATATATAAATTAATAAAAATGAGCATCTACTACAATTTCTGAACATATAATCCTTTGTTTGATAGAACAATTTCCGAACATATAATCATTTTTGGGATGGACTTTTGGTTTGAAAAGTCCATCTGAATGAGCTTCCAAACACAACCATACAAATCTTAAAAATGATGCACCTCCATATGTCAAGTCCATCCCCGCCATGATTGCTTCAATCAACAATGGGTTATGCATTCATTCATCGTGCCCTTCTACGAACGAAGGAACCTATTAATTATATGGTCACCGCTAGGAGATTGCCCAGTAAAGACATCAAAAATCACCCACGAATGGTGTCGTAATGGCGATTGAAGCATCAGAAATAGCCAATGCGCTTATATCTAAAATGGAACGGAACCCACTACCACTACCTTTTCGATAACAAAGCCCTCGACCAAGTCAGTCTCCATGTAAGGTGACATGGGGTGGGGATGAGAAATTTTTATTAGGATTAGGTTCCCCGTCCTTTTTTTAGGTTTGAATTATGTGTAGAATTTCTTAGGGTCGGCCTTACGTGGTGGCAGAGACGAAGGGGAAATCAATGTATGAAGAGAAAATGATGGTGGTAAGAACAAATGGAGATGATTTAGGAGAACTATAACATGAAATTAGCTTTCTTATTTAATAGTTAAATTAGCGAGTGTATTGAGGGGAATAAAAAAATTAGTGTTAGGATAGGCTTGTAACATAGGATTCTAGTGGAAAATGAATCGTCTATCAGTTGTGAAACTAGACATTAAGTAAGTGGCTTAGTTTCAGTATAATATAAACATTTAAAAACTATCTAAAAAATGGGGCGGGATGAGGAGGATTATGGGGGCGTGTTATGGGGCAGGTGACTGTTATATTCGTCCCCGTCTCATACTCACGTGAGTTTATTTGCAATTCCTCTAATCTCATCTTATACCATTCATTTACCAAAACCTCAACCTATTGAGGGTCCCGTGGGTTCGGAGGCCATGGGCTCTTTTAATATCCCTACTAAAGACAAAGAGATTAACGTAACCACATGAGAGATGTGTGGTTTTGATTAAAACAACTTTTAAAAGGAACCAAATTGTCTTTTAAAATTTTTTTTGTCATTATTACAGTGGATCTTAATAAAAGAACTTATATAAAATAAAATATATACTTCTACTTCTTTATCATAAAACTTTAGCTCATAAGCACAAAAATATCCTACATGTTTTTCTGAAAGAATTCTTCACGAATGAAGAACTGATTTCTTTCTTTGAATTTCACAATAGCTTCTTTTACTTTGTGAATGGTGTATAGAGTGCCCATATAATATTTAAATATTATTTGCATTAATTATTGCACTGTAAAATAGCAGCACCTTTATTATTTTATAACAACTATTAATTTATGACTCAAACACACATCTAATAAAAAACAAGCTTAAAGATTCAACCCCGTGAAAGAAAGGCACCCGCTCTAATGATGGAAAGGTTGAGATTGAGAAGTATTACCAGCAAGAGTATGACTTTTAATCAAACCTACCCCGCAAAAGAACCTGTTTTTGCAGTACTTCTCATTTAGGCATGTTATTAAAATATAGTAATCTACGTATTTTGAAGAGTTTTCAAGTGAAGAGTACTGCTGAAGAATGAAAGTGCTTTCCCACTAGAACGGTATAATTCCATGAAATTATTACATACTTTAATGATGTCTTCTGGCTTTAGGCTCTCACAATGGAGCAAGTTATCATTATTTACCAACCCCACTTCTTGTTTTGCCGCATTGTTTGGGTGGATGTTTCATCTAATCCCTTCAGCCAGATTAGTAGATCAGATCTATTAAAAAAATTAAATCTAAAAATTAATATTTTAATATAAAATTAGTTAGATTAGATCAGGTCTGTTCAGATCTAACTAAACGATCAGATCTCACTTAACTGTCACCTTTGTTGTTGCTAGGCAACGTCAGAGAAACTCATTCCTTGTTTTGTCTTAGTCTCTCAAGTAATTTTTTCTACCACATCTTTGAAGTGTTCAATCACCAATTACATTAGGATTTGAGATTCACTGCCGTTGGATAGTTCCATGATCAAATTTTTTAGAGATTAAATGATGTAATAACATATATAAATGGAATAGTTCATGAAATATGCATTTAATTAATTGATCAGCAATTTCTTTTTTTATAAAACATACTTTAGATGTCACATGTGACATGACTTGATCATTAATGGCCTGTTTGTGTTCTGAAATTTAGAATCAATCAGATAATTAGGATGAGAAAATAATGTACGATAATTAAATTAATGATAAAATATGATTGATATTTTCTTATGCATGTTAATCTATAGAGTAATATATATGCGTTTAGGACTATTATGTGTAGTATTGTATAATTCCATAATAAGTTTGTGCAAACAACTTAAAGTTAGCTAACTTTCTGTTTTTACTTATAGTATGCTCAACATTGGGGTGTGCAATTTTAACATGAGTTATAACAATTTTAAATCCAATAAAAACCATTAATCACGACTCTGTTGGATTGAACTTTAATAAATTTAAAAATGTTTGATTGTATTTTAATTAAATTCTCTGTTGGCCTAAAATGTAATAAAGTTATTATTAATTTTGACTGCAGATTTAGTGATCATTAGATTGGTTTAACTAAGTATAATTTATCATATAATTGTTTAATAATGTTATATACATTGTTCCTTGTAGTAATAATACAGATATTAATAAGAACTTCAATTAAGTGGAAGGGCATAAAGATAATTTGAATTTATTTGGAGGCAATTCAATTACATGCTCATGTGATAATAAAGAATTATCAGCAAGTTAATTTAAACTATTGCATATTTTAAAGATTAGTCGAAACAAACATGATAATTTAAATTGAAACTTAGATTATGATTATGAATTGCAGCTACCAAAGGGACCCTAAAACTAATGGTTGGTGAAAACGAAGAAAAAGCTAAATACTCACACAACACAATATATAAAGAAGACAACACATAGTTATTTCATTTCACCTTTTGCATCTCATTGTTGAAGAGAGCTCTTCACAAACACAAATGGCTAAAACTCACCAAACCCTAGCAACCCAATTCCTAATCTTCTTCCTTTTCTCTTCCTTTTCCATTATTTTGGTCTTGGGGAAAAATCATGGTGGATTTACAAAAACCCTAGACAAGAAAACTCTAGGGCTCAAGAGGGAAAAGCTAAGCCATTTTCGTTTATATTGGCATGACGTAGTTAGTGGGCCAAATCCTAGTTCAATTCAAGTGGTTCCTCCATTGAATTCATCAAAAACAGCCTTTGGTATAGTGAGAATGATTGATAATTCTTTGACTCAAGGGCCTGAAATGAGCTCAATTATGTTGGGAAAGGCACAAGGATTTTATGCATCAGCCTCACAAGAAGAACTAGGGTTATTGATGGTGATGAACTTTGCTTTTACACAAGGTAAGTACAAGGGGAGCACGATCACGGTGTTGGGTCGGAACGCGGTGTTCGATACGGTGAGGGAGATGTCGGTGATCGGCGGCAGCGGCCTTTTTCGGTTTGCTAGAGGTTATGCTCAAGCTAAGACTCTCAATTTTGATCTCAAGACCGGAGATGCTGTAGTTGAGTATAATGTCTATGTTTTACATTATTGATGATTGTGACCTCTCTCTCTCTAAGACGATTATGCTACCTAGTGATAATGTTGGTTACCTCTATAATTGTTGGCTATAATTATTATTATTATTTTGATGCTAAGTGGGGTTTTGCTTGCTAGTGTTTGAATTTATTTTTATACACTTATAAATTTTACAAAAATTGAAAGATTTTACTAATGTGCTATATAAAGTTTGTGCCTAAAGTTATGAAAAAAATATATAATCTCACTACAAACTAATAAGGAAAAAAGAGAGAGTTTCAGTTATGACTTGAATGTTTGAAGTTATGTAATGTATACAAATAATAATACCAATATTTTGCTTCATAACATTAGATGTCATCTCTTTAATTTGCAAAAAAAGTTGTTTTCTCTTCATAAACAAAGGGTCTTTCATGTAATAATTAAAGTGATTTGCCTAGTGTCACGTTTCAAACTCTAAATAAATAGGATACAGAAATAAGGTGGTTTTGGTGGACCAAATATTAAATTTCATTAGGTACTGCTAAAATATGCAAAACGTCATACATTAGGAAAGAAAAAAGGTAAAACTTGAAAACCAAAAGTACTCAAGGTGAAAGCTTATTCCTAATGCTATTTTGGGAATTGGATCTCCACATATTGGAAGGAGCATTAGGGGATTATATTCATGTAATCTGGATTTTTTATTATATGTTTAACGTCTAGATTTATTTTGCACAAACTTAAAAATAATACTTTATTTTTTAAAGATAATATTTCATTCAAGAATATAAATTTATAACCAACCACAAGTTTCTACTAAAACAGTTAGATAAAAACATAAATGAAGGATTATAAATGCTACACAAAATCAATAAAAACATCTTCATGGGACGAACAAGCATACATAACAAATAGATAAAAATAGAGCTCAAGAAAAGTAATCTTTACTCGTTTCATAATTATTCACTGTCCATACATGGATCGGCCAGCTAAGACTATAATAGAATATATATATAGTAACGACCACAATTAGTCATGCTAAACAAATCATAAAAAATAATCACAAGTATAAAAAATATTAAAAAAAGGGTCTTTGCACGCGTACAAAAAAAATCACGTGCCAAAATATTTTGTCGTCATCCGCAGAAAATTACTTCAAATCTTCAATTCTATATAATATATAGTATGTTATTAGTGTTTTCTGATCACCAATAACACAACGACACATGTCATAATGTGTTGAGAATGTCACTCTAGGAGAGGGTTTTCAAAGCCTAAGCACCCAGAATGAGGATGCCGAAATTACATGGTCGGTCCCGAAGAGGCTCGGGATGCACCATGCAACCTTAGCACATAAAGGACGACAAGAGTAAAACCACTAAAAGGAGCTCAGATAACCTCGAGCACCAATGTCATCTGATCACTTCAAAGGCATGTTAACATTTAATACACATCACTTTATGTCAAATATAGCCCCCCTCCTGTCCAATCAAGGAAAAGCCTCATGTCCCAGGAAGCTTCCTAACATGCTCCCAAGGCTTCCTCCATATGCCTCCTCCAGTAACGCCTGAGGTATAAATACCCACATCTACTAAGGAAAATGATAGGTCATTTCTCTCCTAAGAAAATTATGTCAAAATAATGTCAGAATACTGACTTAAGCATCGGAGGCCTTTAGGCGAGGCAACCACCCCTCGATTCTCCTTGTCTTCGGGTTCTTTGTTTGTGTTTATAAATTCCCGACCAAGAAATGATCAGACTTAGCAAGGAAGACAAGTATCAGTACTGTTGAGAACTTCAACTTCAACAGTTGAGGTCAAAAGGTATTCTAGCTAGAGGGGAGATTGCAAGCAACATCAGTGTTGAGATTTCTGGCATCAAACATTGTATATATTAAATATACCAGCATTATATTTTTTGTATAATGTATATATTATATAAACTTTTTAAATATTGCACTTAATTTCGCTCGGGTGCAGGGGGCTTGTTTTGTGATGACAAATTTGTCTTAGAATTGGAGGTGACTAATTTTTATTTTCTTTCATCTTTGATTTTTTTTTCTTAAAGTAACTTAATTTTTATGTTCTCTCTAGAATATCGCACAAGACCGACCAGGTCCAGGACATATGTGGATATCCATGGTTATGTGTAATACAAAATACGTCCCAAATTCGCATGAGAACTAGATCTAGGATAAAGGAGACCACCATAGACTGAAGCTCAAGTGGAACAAAAACTTGTGCAGGGGTTTGAATCTC
Organism: Datisca glomerata; assembly: GCA_003255025.1. Lineage (NCBI taxonomy): Eukaryota > Viridiplantae > Streptophyta > Magnoliopsida > Cucurbitales > Datiscaceae > Datisca > Datisca glomerata. Next base: position 686,981 of record QANY01004406.1, on the reverse strand, counting down.
ACTATCAATTCCTCCATAATTTTTTGTAAATAGGCCAAATTGTGGTATGGATCACGCCATTCTACATGATCCTACTAATTCGATGTTGGTCCTACCACGATCTCACATGTTTCTAATCCCATGCTCGGTTCAGATTGTTTGGAAATTATTTAAGACTAATTTACTTAATCAAATAGAAATGAAAATGAAAGCTGATGAGCATAAATAGGTTATAGAAAATGATGCATGAGTGAATTAGCCTAATTCTGAAAGTTCTAAGACGAAAATGTATTTTCACTATATATTTTAGGTAAATAACACCTGAGCTCTCATCTAGTTTACTTATACACAAACACTTTCTCGTTTCAAGATCTACACGGACACTCCTCAACCTGGATTTTATCTACAAATAAAGCCATATAATTGTTTTCTCAAAATACACTCACAGCTGATATTTTTTTAAGAAATTCATACTAATAAATTATTACATATGTCATCTTCTCAATTTATTTACTCATATACTGTATTTTTTATACAGTACTTGAGAAAGTCTACAATATAATTTCCATTTATTATTGTTTGAAGCCGGAAGAACGAAAACCGTGCTCACTATAGTCCCCATAACGTCAGGAGAATGACTCATGGACTCACACTCACTTAAAGGGTTTGGACTAGTGAACTACTGGGGAAAAGTCTCACCCATGTCTCTGTTCAGGTGGAGCATAACGTAGTCCAACATCCACCTGGCCTCGAGCTGAACCATGAACCGAGGTCGAGACGTACATAACTCCTCTAATGTCATCGAGGACTAGAAAATACATTTGAGTGGGGAACCGATCAGACCTTCGGGATCGTGATCCCCAATTGTGACTTAGACTGAGGCAACGTTGATGGCCGAGGTCTACTTAAATTTTCCAGCTATACTAGCCATCTATAAAAGATCTCCCTCATATGAAAACACAACTAGGGGGTCTCCCCAAAAAAGAAGCCTTAGCTTCCTTCTGGGGAGATTTAGCCAGTCTATGTAAAAGGAAATTTCATATAGGAGGATAGTCATCATACATACGTCTTCTCTCCGTATTAGCACAAGGACATAAACAAGAGTCTACTTGAAGCCTTTATAAATAGGAAGGCGCCTCTTCATAGATGGGTAATTAATGTTCACTAGCTTACTGTTATTCTATCAAAACACATGTTCACTTGATCGGAGTTTATTATACTTTTCACCATACCAATTTCGATGTGACATATCTTTAACTGTAGATTCTTACGATCTACATTACTCTAATATTTTTTCTCATCTGTGAGTGGTATTTGCTTTGATCGTGGTGTAATTTCAATTTTTCTTCAAAGATTAACAAACTACGGTCCTGATTTAGTTCCAGAAAAAAATGGTAGATGCTAAAGAAATAAGAATATCCGTATCCACTTCATCAGCAACCTTTATTCAATCTTCTCTAGTATGAGAGGTATTTGCACTTGTTTACAGAATGGACTTACACTCTCGTTATTAATTCTAACTATTTAAAAAAGAAGAAGATAAATTTCAATGAATTACAGGCAGGGTAATTCTAACTTTAAAACATAATCGTCCGTGTCAACTTATCACAATCATACTTCGTCATTCTCTCTGGTTGGATTCTTTCTTCCTTTCGGTTGTTTTTTTTCTATTAATCTTATTATCACATTCTTGATATACTAGTGGCTATGTTTGTTTTATTTCTCTTTAGAGTCTTGTTCCATTTTCTTTCAAAATATAATAATGAGGCTCCGATATAGATGTTTTTGTCTGTATATCGAAGATCATTTATGGACACAAATAGATTGTGGGTGGTAGATTATTTGTTTAAATGAATCAATATATTGTCTCTTAATTGTAAATTTTGTACTTTTCTAGAGTTGAGTCATTGTACTATATTGTTTGTTTATTCACTTTACAATTTATGTTTACATCGATTTATAACTCCGTTTATTTTACGTTATTCTCTTTTTATAGTTCTTTTCTAATTGAATTATCATGTTTGTTTGAAATAATTCTTAAATTAGGGTGTAATATCAATTTACATTCAATTTTAGATTGTTTTAATACAATTGAATTGTAATAGAAAATGGAAACAATTCTAATTTACAATACAATTGTAATTCTAAAACAAACAAAATTATTTTTGTACCATCATCTTATAGGAAATAAAGTAAAAGTCACTGACTTCTCTCACTTTCTCTCGCATTTTATTAATTTAGTTAAAATTAACTTTATTAAATTTAGTTTCGCATTATTAAATTATTTAAATATTAGTAATAAACAATCAAAATTAATGTTAAACTTTCACCCCAAAATATTTTCTTATTACTTCTCTTATTTTATTAATTTAATTAATTTTTTTTAGATTTAGTCTACCATTATTATTTACTTAAAATATTGATAAAAATTATTTAAAATCTATGTTAAGATGTATGTCAAAATATTTTTAATAAATATATAACTAATTGAATTATATTTTATAAATAATTATATTACACGTAATTATATGATGGTATGCACCAACTAAACGATTCTATATGAAATTCATTGAGACTAAAAACTTGTAATATTCATAAAAAATGATAATTGAAAATCTTTTAGGATAAAGAAAAAGACATAAAGCCGAAGGCCATAGTTTGGTTACAGCTTTCCCAATATCGTGTGTTTCCCTTTGCATTCATCAAAATATCAGAACCCTATGTCTTTTCCTTCACCGTTCTTTTATCCTTCCAAAGTCAAGAGACAAGGTCGGTCGTCTAAAAAAACAGAGAGACCAAGTCGGTTACACGTGGCAAATTCTGATTGGTCAATAGCTTTTTGTAAAACGAATCTCAACCATGGAATTGAATTGGTATCACCGTCCCTTTGGAATTATGCAGAACTGATAAAAGGAAAAAAAAAGGAGAATCCCTATAATGCAAGTAAAGCTGCACATGATAGGATTTCTCTATCATTGAGCTTCTAACCGCATAGAAATAATTCAATGAATGTGAATCGTGTAATCTGATGTGAAGATTCAGATCATATCAATTGAATTTAAAAAAAAAATTATTTTTTAAAAATTGATCTGAATTATTCATATCTAAATAAACGAGTGAGATGAAATATTTCATATGTGATTAGAACCTAACGGTAGACATCCCACAAACCTGATAACTTAGTTTGACACACATAATCAATTAGGATATGTTTTTTTTGTCCTTTTGCATTTCTAACCTTTACTATTTCACGCTTCTTTCTATACTCTTTGAATCAAAATTTTTTATACTTGTGAATATTTTCAAGATAGCACATATAAAGTGAATATCCTGAAAATGGTTTTGGATCACATAAAATGCTTCAAAATTTAATATAATTGTTAGTTAAGATAATGTTCTTAAAAGTGTAAAGAAGGTAAAAGCATACCATCAATATGAGAGCATATTGGCGTTGATGATGCAGTTACAAGGATGCCATTAATCAGTAACAAAATATATGAACAAATACAAAGGCACTAAAAATTGGTTAAGAGGAGTGTCTCATGATTTGATGAAGATGAGATAGTCATGTTTGATCTAAACCGTTAACTTAGATATTAATAATAAAACAATTTAAAAAATATTTTTATTTAAGGATCACACTCCGTTAAACCAGATGTGATCCAATTCTGTGAGGGAGAGACCTAATTAAAAAAGTCAAATAGGAAATATTACTTAAAACCTACCTATATAAATCATATTCATGTATATCAACCAGTTCATTCTAGAAAAATCATATCAAACAGTTCTACTCTCCCACTTCTTATATACCAAAAAACCCACTTTGCTTTACCTAAAAAATGGCGAGGTATAACAACAACTACTCTAGTTACTTAGATGACTTCTCTTTCCCTCTCCACCTTTGCTTCTTTATCTTCATCCTTTTCTTCATCTTAACCTTTTCATGGTACATGAATTATGAGTCCATGTTTGAGGATATAATGATTCAAGTTAAGATCTTTCTCATGGTTGTTCCCTTGCTTTTGCTCATCCTTGTCCATTGCTTATCGGGTGGCCTTCCATTTTTCATGCCGTCGCCGGAGAAGGATTCTCTTCATCGTGCAGGTGGGTCTCCTTGGGGAGTTGCTCTTCTGCTTGTGTTTCTTTTGTTCTTGATCTCTCATCAGTCTTATTTTCGTGAGAGTTGGTTTCCCTTAATACATAGATAATTACTCTTAAGCTTAAGATGGAAGTGGGTTTTCTGTAATATTTATAATAGTTTTTTTTTCGTTCAAAGTAATTGATCTCAGACTAATACACACATGCTTAATTATGAGATACTTAGAAACTTATGGGCATCAAAGTGAAACTTAACCTTTGGGTTTACGGTTTGTTCGTCCAGATAATGAGCAAAATTCATTTGTAATTAAGGACAATTAAATAGATAAATTCCAAGTCCCACACCCACACACACATATATTCCCATTATACAATCTTTATTGGGTACCAGTATTATAAGTTATTGTTTTTTAATATATGTATAATCAGAAAGCCTCTAACAAATTTCACAGTGACAAGATTCACATATGTTAGACAGAAATTAAAACATGAAAAGAGACTTCTTGGCTTTTGTTTGTATCTTGTATTGCATTAGATCAATATTGGAAAGAGGCTTCTCATAACTTTGAATTGAGAAGAATGAGAGCATGCTCTCATATACGCAATTTTTGTGATGTACAAAAAAAAATCTAACATAGTTTTTACACACTCAAAAGTTATATCAATGGTCGATTTTGTCAATTTAGCCCCTCAAATTATGAGTCGATATCCATTTCTACTCTTCGTCGACCTCACTGTTCAAGTTGTTGTTATCACTGTGAACTGCATGTGAAATTTTTCCACAAGTGTCATAGGGAGGGTCTAGGTAGGATAGCAATCCTTGCAAGTCAAATGCTCATAGAAGTGGTTCTCACCCTTGGGATAACTAGACCAATCATTGCATGTCAAATGCTCATAGAAGAGGTTTTCACTCTCAAGATCAAAGATTCAATATTGCGTCCTGGCCCCCCGTTGACAGAAAAGGAAGGGAGGTTCTAGGAAAAGCTTCATGGTTTCGAAACTTTCAGCGTAAAAATAGACGTCGTATCATGTAGCAATGAAAACAATGGTATAATTTCTAACATATATGAAGATAAAAAAGCAAATAACCTGGTAGAGTAACCCTATAGAATTACTAATACTAACTAACGAATAGGGAGGAAAACTAGAACTATCCATGGAAGACAGCTCCTAGGCATGTCCATAAAAACTTTTCACCACTTGAGAGGCTTGTCCGATTTGTATAAATATTAGTATAAATATGGATTATGTCCATTGGTTCTAGAACCCAAACTTTTCTAGATCGCAATATCATTCTTCAACTCTGGAAGAAAAGCACACAAAACTGCAAAAAGAAAGCAGATTGAACCACCACGGATCTAGAATTTTGATGTACAAAAATAACCATGGATCTAAATCATGGAGGAGAACTCTCTTCACACACAAAGGAGGATGTTAGAAGGAAGTACATGAAAATGAAAAAATGAAAAAATGCGACAACAGAAGGAGAGCCTAGATCTCTCTCAGTGGAAGAAAGCCAAAATATACAGGAAAACACATCTCATATACTTTTCCAATCTATTCTAATTTTGATTTCGAAGGAACGATTTTAATATTAAAAAAGCAGTAAATATGACGTTGATCATTCCTTTACACGAGGCTTTAGTATGCAAAAAATATTTTAGTGCTGTATGTAAATAAATTTTGTTATTTGTATAGGATAAAATAGAACTTGAGATCTTAAGACTAATACATTCTTAAGGGAGTTGTATAATTGTGCGTATATACATATATGTATTAATCTAGACTAATAGATTGACCACATTCACTTTGTATTCGATTTTGTGATGTACGTTATGGTAGCTTATAAATAATCTCTCTTGTACGTATCAATGACATTCTGACAATATACAAAATATATTGACTCTTATACTTTAATATGATATCAGAGCGAGTGTAATCTCAGTGTAATCTCTCCTTGTCTCCCTCTCTCTCTCCTTGTCTCCCTCTCTCTCCTTGTCTCCCCCTCTCTCTCTCCCCTTGTCTCCCTCTCTCTCTTCATCTCTCCTCGTCTCCCTCCCTCCCTCCCTCCCTCCCTCCCTCCCTCTCTCTCTCTCTCTCTATATATATATATATATATCCTTGTCTCCCTCTCTCTGTATCTCTCTCTCTCTCACTACAATAAATATGAGATTCTACAGCTTTTGACTATAGGGTTCATTGTCTTCTCTTGTAAAATAAGCCAAACAACAAGATTTACATGAAGCCTTTAGAAAAAATCTTGTTAAATTGTAAAACAAAATGTGGGACTACATTTTAAACGAAAAAGACAATGTTTTAGCTTCCGTTTTTCTCTCTCGATTACCTCTCTCTCTCTCTATTAGCTTCTCCCTCGATCTCTATCAAAAAATGAAACAAAGAACTAGGGTTCTTTCCAGCTCTCTATCGTCGCTGTCACCAAATGAAAACTTCCCCCAACCCGTGTCTCTCAGTACAGTAACTCCCTCTCTCTCGATCTCACCAATGAGCTCTCTCGAAGCTCACAGCAGCCCACTCTCGAGAACCCTTCTCTCTCTCAGCTCTCTCGCAACTCTATCTTTCAATTATGTCACAGGTTTCTCTCACTGCAGCAAGCTCTCCTTCGTAGCTCTCACTCTCTCAACTGTCACCTTGTTCTCGGCTACTTTGATTCGCAACTCAAAACTAGAGGTAAGGTTTTCATTCTCAAATTCTTGTCTGATTTAGTGATTTTTGTCTGATTTTGTGATTTTTGAGTTTCTCTAAGTCGATTAGGGCCTGTGTTCCCGATTTATGGGCATGGAGTAAGTTTTGAAATGAAAACTCCTAATTTATTGTCTCAGTTCTTTGGTAAGTTTTGAGTTCGAATCAGACCTTCATCAATGGTGGTAATTAGTTTATCTTGTCTAGGTTCTAAGTTTTGTGGAGTTTTTTCTATTCATCATTTATAATGGAGATGATAGCATATCCTGATAACCTCTAGAATAAATTGAAGGCCTTCAAATCACTGCCTGATGCTGCATTTAGCTCCATAGAGCTACAATTCATGTTTTTTTTCTTTTGCTTCTTGCTATGGTGTTCCAGAAATAGTTATAGAGATGGGGGCCGTAGCTTTATGTGTCTATTAGTCATACTGAACATATCAAAGCATATAAAATCTGATGGGTAACATTCTATTTTTGGTCATTTCCTTACTCATTCCTCTGCCCTACTCTAGAATATTAAAATAGTTTTTAGTCTAACTAGGATATCTTTCGTGCATATTCTCTTCTTCTACCTATTTTTTTAACTTATGCAAGCTTACACTATAAGAAACATGATCTTTAACGACCAAACCTTTAGCCACGAAACAAAATTCGTGGCTAAAAGTCACCTTTAGTGACCAATATTTTTCTTGATCACGAAAAGATCTTATTTTTATCTGGGAGAAGAAAAACAGGTGGCACGCTAATTTTTTATCAGGCTTTCGTCAACTAATAAAAATTTTCATCCACAAAGAATGCGGTTTTTTTAACCAAATATTATTTTTCTCAGTAAAAACCAACTTTTACTGACAAATAAAATAAATTGTCGCAAAAATTTGCCAGATTTCCCAACCAACTACACAAGTCGTTGCTAAAACCTGCCATTGAAGAAGACAGCAAAACTCTTTCTTTCTCAGCTTCCCCAGAATCCCATTTCCCCCTCTCATCCCTGCAACGAACGAGCCCTCACCCCGCGCCTCAAAATCCCATTTCCCTTCTCACCCTGGCGACATATTTCGTTCGTTGTTGCCGTTTACTGCCGAGCTGTTTCTTCTCCGTCGTCGTTCCACCCTGCTCTGCCATTGCCGTCCTTGCCTCTGAGGTTACTGATCTCTCACTTTTCATATTTTTTTCTAGTTTACTTGTTATAATATATTTGTTTAAGGTGACAACTCCATCCTCTCTAACAGTTGTAGGCAATCATTCCTCGGCATCACAAGCATTACATCTTGCCAAGTAAGGCTAGTTATTAGCTTCTTTGGAACATACAGATAGTTTGTGCGAGATTTTTAATTGTTTGCTCGCTCCCCCCTTTTTTCCATGATCTATTTTGTTTGGTTTTATACGACAAGCCAGAATCTGTGAACAAAAGGGTACATTTTAGTCCACAGATAAGACTAATGTTTGGCAACCCCATTTTCAAGCTAGTGCTCACCTTCAATCTTCGGGTATTTGATTTTCAGTGGAGACATTAGTTATTCTACTCGCTATTGGTCTTCTCTGTTTTGCTATTTATTGTGATTTACATTTCTAGCATAAACTTATTAGATACTCCTTCATCAAAGACTCTTTCTAGCATAAACTGTTCTACACTTTGTAGCATTGAACCCTACACTTTCTCCATCTTCAATTAGATGTGCATGAGAACCATAGTTGACTTTACTAAAAACTAAAGTTTATTGTGTGAGATTGATTTTAAAAGTTACCACCAATTAGATTTGATAATCTAATTTTATGATATCAATTCGTGATTTGAGTGCTTCAAATCTACATCTTCAGTATATATAGTTTATTTTCTCTTTTGGGGTTTGTTGTTTGGTTGGGCTTGTGATTAATCTCCAAGTTTTTTTATGGCGAATTGGGGGGGGGGATAACTTGGTTGATTGTTTATCATGTTAATTAGCTCTGTGGACTTTAAGTTCAATGTTCCATTTCCATTCTACTTAAAATAATTACAAAAATGAGAAGGTATCTTACATTGTCCAGAGAGTATGGTATGCCTTTCTGGTGAACTTTTCTAATTTTACTGTAGTGGAACATTATAATTCTTGAAGTTTCCTATTTGGTTGATGGTAAGGATACCAGTCAGGTATGATTACTTGTTAAGCATGTATAATTAAAATTGTTCAATATAAGTTCCTCATATTTAGTGACCCACTAAACCATTAGTACAGGATGAAGCTGGTGCTGTTGCCATTAAGATTGTTGAATTGGATGCAGCAGTTGGTGGACGTGTTGTTCAATTTCGGGAGGTCCAAGCTCATGAGACTGAGAAGTTCATGTCTTATTTCAAACCATGTATTATACCTCAAAAAGGTGGGGTTGTATCTGGGTTCAAACATGCTGAGGCTAAAGAACGTAAAACCCGGTTGTTTGCCTGCAAAAGGAAAGCATGTTGCTAATGTAAAAGAGGCAAGTTGTTGCAGAACTTTCAAACTTCTTTTTGAAGTATTTGGCTACTCTACAGTTCTTATAGAATGTGCTTCTTCTCTATCAAGTACCTTTTTAATTCTGGTCACAGGCCCCTTTTGCTCGATCTTCACTCAATCATGAGGGCATCTTTATGCTGGATACCGTGTCTAAAATTTTCCAATTTAATGGTTCAAACTCATCCATTCCAGATAGGGCAAAAGAATTGGAAGTTGTTCAGTACACTAAAGATATATTTCATGATGGAAAATGTGAGGTAGCTGCCATTGGTAAGTGGATTTAAAATTAGAGAATTAAATGGTTTCTTATTCTTTGTTTTTGAAGTGGTTCATGCCACTTATCTTTATGCAGGTTAATGTTTTCCAGAATAAATACTCCTCTTCCAAATCTAGATCCTGCTGAGTATTTTCTACTGATGAAGATGGTTCCCAAATAGGTATATACACTTTGTAATAGTTCTTATTATAATGGTTTCTTATTCTTTGTTTTGTTATAGGGGCTTCATCTTCTGATTGATGCTCTTTGTCTAAAGATAATTGTGCTAGTTTCTACGTATGTGTGTGTGAGGGGGGCTTATCACTTTATATCTGAGCGTGTTAGATGATTTTTGAATATTTTCTGAGTGATGCTAATTGTCTAAAGATAATAGTGTTAGTTTCAGTGTGAGTGTGGGTGGTGGGGGGATTATCACCTTGTATCTGAGCATGCTGGATGATGTTTGAATACTTTCTGATTGATGCTCCTTGTCTAAAGATAATAGTGTTATCACTTTGAATCAGATTTTGCTAGATGTTTTTTCAATACTTTCTGATTGATGAATATATTTATCTTAAATTTGGCTCATTGTGATGTTACATAGGAACACATGTGTGCTTTACGGGATGGGCCTATCGCTAAAGATGCCACACCTCGCTCCGAAGAAGAGATAGTTGAAGAAGTTCTCAGACGAAATAAAAGTCTTGGACATGGAGCCCCCACTCACATCTTCCAAGAAAAAGTGTCGAGTTGGAGTTGAGAATATAGAATTAAAGACACAAATCAAGCTAACGGAGAGCCAACTACAAAGCTTACTCGCTTGGACTCCTCAAAATGGTTTTTCACTTTCTGATGATGACTCAACAACATAAACATGAGCTTTAAAATATTTGTTAAGCTTTATAGTTGTAACATCAAGTTTTAAATACTATCTTTTTTATTTTTCTTTGTATACATTTGTGAATCAAATTCTGTAATGAATTATGATTCGGAGATTTTGTAATGAACTACTATATTAATGATTAATATATGTATTTTTTAGAAAAATATCGGGTTTGATATATTTTTTGATGATATTAATTGTTATTATAGGTGTATATGAAAATTAAAAAATTCAGCATTTTGTAATGTAAAATTTGGTCGGCAAAAACATTTCGTGACAAAAAAAAAATAATCGCAAAAGAGTTTAGGCGATGGAGAGAAAATATTGGTGGCAAAAGGTTTTTCCGACGAAACTTTTTTTGTCACAAAACTTTTGTGATGAAAAGAAATATTGGTGGCAAAAAGGTTTTTGCGACGAAATATTTTTTGGCCGCGAAAACTTTTGGCGACCAACTTTTATTTTCTTCGCGAAAGTCTTTTGCGACCAGTTTTTTTTGTCGTCTAAAGCTAACGCGACGAGTTTCATATTTCGTCATGAAATAATTTCACTAACAAACCAAAAGTGATGAAGTTCACGACGAACATAAGTTCATTGTGTTAGATCTTTCATGACCAAATATTGGGGCTTTAGCGACCAAAATGTTGGTCGTTAAAGCCCTTATTTCTTGTAGTGTTAAATCTAATAGAGAGTTGTTTTATGGACAAATTTCTAGATGCATTGGTGACTATTATCTAAAGTTTTTTTTTGTAATGAGACTTCTGAATAGAGGATACATTTCTCTCTTTTGGGAATGATCTTGGAATTCGATATCGAAGAGATTACTCAGGATGAGTGTTTGGAAAACAAAGCCGAGAAGGGTGTAATCAAGGAGAGAACTCCCAAGGAGAGTGATTTGGCCTATAGAAGCGAGGATCAGGAAGAGAGGGTTGATACTGGGTCAACTATGGAAGTCATAACCAACTTCAGTAATTTGCTCGGTAGGAGAGAAGGAGCGTCGGGATTCTAGTTGCCCCTCATCCCATGACGAAGTGCGAAGATCATTTCTTTGTCGGATGAAAGAGATTCGACCGACTGCTTTTCCTTTCTCCTTATCCTTGGGGTCCGCTGGAGCTTCCTTCGCCTTCGTCTTCAGTTCTATATTGCGAAGAAAAGCAAAGTTCAGGCAAGAAAAAAAGAATGAAATACGAATGGATTGCATTCGAAAAAAAGTATACCAGTATAAATTCTAAAGAGAGGCTGAACTGGCCTCCCGAAAGTGGTTTCAAGAGAGTCCTTTATGGCTCTCTCATACATACCCATCTCTTCCGCTACTTTTTTTAGAATGGCAGTATTTGTGCTGTGCTTCCGAAGGGAAGAGACTCGCGATGTAGCTATCGGTAACTTCCTCAGGTAGATAGTAGCCGGGATCATCTCAAATCTTAGGCTCACCTCTCTTTCCTCCCACAAGAGGTTTTTATTCTTGGTCTTTGTTTGGCCGGCCTTCACAAACCTTTTGCCCGACCCTTTCTTGGAGGCAGCCTGTTCTTGCTTAGGTGCCTTGAATGCTGCAGATGGTGCTCATGATGCTGGCGATTCTTATGTAACCGGTGGAGCTGAAGCTGTAAACTTTGATGCTGCCGTTTCGGCTTACGACTCTTGAACTTGAAGGTGAGCGAGCCGGTTGAGTTTGGCTGGCCCTCATACTTCGAGTCACCATCCGGAAGATAAGAAGTTTCATAAACATGACTTATTTTTGTTTTTTAAAATTTTTATAGCATGTCCTTTTAAAGTGGAATTCACCCTTTGTTTTTTTCCTTTTCATTCATTCGGATCTCTTCCGTTTCATCGAATGTTGTTACTTTGGAGCAGGTTTGGTGTATTATCAGGTATTGCTCACTCAAGTTCTTATTAACCTATTTATGCTGAAAGAAGTTTACCGAATCATGATTCATGGCAGTTAGATTATGACAAAATTGGGATATTGAAATTTTCCTATGATTTGGTAAAGTAGAACTTCTCTTAAACAAGTTAGTTTTATTCTCTGTGTGCTGGATTCTCCTCGATGTGTGTTAGATTTTCCTCTGTGTGTGCTGGATTCATTTTTGGTGTCTCTTAGATCTTTTATTTTTTGGTTAACTCTGATTTATTCTATGATTTTCCTCTGTGTGTGCTGGATTTAGTATTTGAGTTTATGTTTGTTCAACTACTGTTTTATTCATATTTTCTTTCTTTAATTACATTGTTGTTTTACTGTTATGTACTCTCCATAATAGTAATATGGAGTGTTTTTTATCAAAAGAAAGCTATTTTTTTTAATTTTTAAAACCTACTATCGTTCTGGGGTTTATGCTAGTTGTAGGTACACATACGAGTTGGCCAGAACGCTTGAAAATGTTCATTTGTAGGTTCCCCTTTAAGGGTTTTGTAAGTTCATTTTAAACATTCAGAACTATATGAGTTGAGCAAAATTATTCTTTAATGCTATCAACTAATAGCTTATATCATAAGAACTAAAATGTGTGATTATAGTAATATCCTAGTGCGCTGATTGTTTTAGGATGATTTTGAGTTGTTTAAGAATCACTGCTTAAGTTGGTCTTTTGACACTTCAAGTTGGAATGAAGGTTATCCGTGCACTACACCTCAAACATTATTCTATTCCTTATGTCTTGTGACTCCTGCACCTCAATTCATGGAATTTCTTTTCTTCCAATTCCAATTATTTTCTTATTGTTTTGGTTTCTGGTTGAAGGGAATTTGATTCAATTACAACATAATTGAATTTTAAGGTAACTTGATGTTTTGTGCATTGTAAAACTATCTTTAGTCAAAGTTTAACAATTAACATTGATGTCAAAATTGAACGATAGTAGGTTTTAATTTTTCATCAGGAGGCCCAGATTCATACACGCAAGTCATATTGTTCTTTTTCACTTTATTTCTTTCTAGCTTATAGAGTAAAAGCATTTTTCTTGCAGCTGAAACAATACTATTAGCGTTTCAGAATTACATCGTGATGCATGATCCCTTCCATGCTTGTTCGTGCAATGGGAGGAAGCAACGTAAATTGCCTCTCTTCGGTGGCTCCTTAATCTAATTCATTAATGTGTTTTGTCATAATTTTTTTCTTAACAAGCAATCTTTATTTTGTCACTTTGTCTGACAATGATGATTGCAAGGTGTTGTCAGTGTGTTATAGTTTTTTTGTGTTAGCATATCTCTATTTTACATTTTATTGAGTTAATTATATTCTAGCTTTTCTTTTAAGTACACATTTGATATAGAGGTGAACCTTATATTTTTAATTTTTGAAAGTAACACCTGGTACTGGATTTCTGATTACCATTTCTTATATAGAACAAAATATACCTACATTAACATGACTGGAATAAGGTTTTTCACCTTTAGCATGTGGTTTCAGAAATACTAGGATACTATTTTGTCTTCATTCAAAATTCATGTATTGATGCATATTAATTGGTTGTGATGATTAACTTGTGCGTGTTCTTGATGATTGACACTTAACATATGCTCTATTATTATTTTCTCACTTAGTGTTAAGCATGGATTTTTCTGATATCTCACTTGCACTTTTTGTTCATACTTTTGCATAATACAAATAATGAAGAACCACATGGGAATCATGATGGAAAAGTGGCTTGCATGGACTTGACAGCAAAGTGGGCGTGCAAGCTTTCATTAAATTTGAGTCTGGAAAACTCCACACCATGTATGACATAGTCTTATTAGATTTATCAAGGTAAGATATTATATTGTTATTAAGGTTTTGCTACAGGATTATCCTTCTAATAGCATTGTTATTAAGGTTTTTGATGTATATGTCATCTCACTAACAGTAAATAAATAAATAATAACAAACAATTTTTTGAATATTAAGCCATGTATGTGCTTACATGATATAACCGTGTTTCATTTGTGTACAACCAAAATTTGGTTTTATATATATGCATAATATGTGTAAAACCAAATTTTTAAGAGGTTCTATATGTTTAATATGGGCTTATATATACGTGTGTACGTATATTAGTTGAAGATGAAGTAATAATTCAATTTCCTCACAGAAGTGTTTAATAAGTTCTATATTTTGTACAACAATACAAAAGGAGTATTGAGTTTGTAAAAATTAAGTTTAATATGACATTAGTTATAGTTACTAAAATATAAATAAGTATTGAAATCTTTGCTATGTATGCTAGTTATTTTTTGTTAAAGTGATGCGTGGATGGATGAAATTGTAGTGCACTACTTTAATTTTCTTTACCAGGAACCCCTTGTTTCCGTGGTTATGGTAGGCGAAATGGAGAGAGGAGGAGAAAGCCTGTACGTGGTATACTTCTTTGTCATGGTGGTATACTTCTTTCTTTTAATTAGTAATTTGTTGTTACAGAAGCTTTCATAATGTCTATTGTATTTTAATGTCTTCAACTATAGGTTTTTAATGACAATAGTTCCTAATTCTGTTGAGTGTTTCATGTTGTGAATGAATCAAGAACATGATGACCGTATTTCATTGAGTTTGATAATTTCTTATATCTGCCTAACTTATAGTTGTACTAGTGTTTAATTAACAGAATGCTTGAACTAGAAGTGTAAGCTTATTTGCAGGACTGTCTATGAATAGCTAAAAGTAATAAATGGAAAGAGACATGAATGGTTGTTTATGAATAATTTAAATTCATTTATGGTCTTCTAGTTGAAACAGGTGCTTTGACAAAACTTGTGCAGTAGAAGATAAATGTAGTTATGTAGTACTTGAATATACATAATTTGTGTGCTTGAAAATGATGCTTGGGCTTGTAAGGTGCGGCAAAGTAAAATGCAGTAGACTTGTTAAAGAAAAGCGAGATGCCATGTTACACTAAGGTTTCTTATTTATGTAGTGTTTATTTTCTGAAGCTCTCTACTACTGCGGAAATTGTTTATTAAGCAATTAGCTAGACATGAAATGTTTTATAATAACGAAGTTGATAATAATGATAAGAAAGAAAAGATAAAGAACTTAGGAGTTAAGCAATGGAACTTTGAAGTTATTTTTAAACGTCTGTGAAACTTTTAAATGCTTTTGTTTTTTGAATAGCACATTGTATTAGTAGACTAAGTACTAATATTTTTAGATGATAATTGTGGATAATATTTATGTATAATATTTTATGAAAATAAAATAATACTTGAATTCCTTTTAGTCTAATAATATATTAATTTTAAATATTTAAATAGGTACGTAAATAGGTGCATATAAATTGATTATAAAAAAATAGCATTTATAAAATGCCAGGAACTGATTTAATAACAAAAAACTATATCAATGAGATTCAAAAAACTTATGGTATCTGATTTAATAAGGTACAAAAATACTTGTGAATATTAATTCATGAGAATTAAAAACACATGTTGAATAAAAATAATAGGAGTCGTAAAATCTCATTAAACAACGTTCTACAGGAGTCAAAAAATCATGTAAAAAGTGAGATACCACAGGGGTCTTCAAGAAAGGCGGCACGCCTCACGAAAAATTTAAACTTTTAATATAAGCGGTTGTCACAGATGTGGCATGATCCATGTGGATTACTTCTCACAGGGATATCCACCTCTTGTAGAATGTCATATTTCTTATAGTCTCTCTCTATCTATTCTCCCCTCTTTCTCCAAATACCTAAAATAAGAAAAAATAAATAAACAACGTGATAGGAGAAGGAGATCTTAGATTTCTCTCAGTGGAGGAAAACAAAATATACATAGGGACTAAGGATACAAGAAAACGCATCTCATATACTTTCCCAATCTATTCTAATTTTGATTTTGAAGCAATGATTTTAATTTCAAAAGATTGGTAAACGCAATGTTCATTCCTTTACACAATGCCTAGCCTTAGTATAAGTCAACAAATACTTTATTGTAGTATGAAAATCAATTGTTATTTGTAAGAAAAATGGAACTTAGACTAATCCATTCTTATAGGAGTTGTATAAGTGTGTGTATGTATACACATATATAGTGATCTAGACTAATATTTTGACCACATTCACTTTGTATTGTATTTTGTAATGCACATTGTTGTAGCCTAAACCTAGGCTCGCTCTTGTACATAGCAAATGAATAGTATATTAATGTTGCAGTCCACACGTGGTAAAATCTGGACCAAAGGATTGATGATAGAGACGTGGAGTAAAGAAGAACCGTTGGATAAAGGGTGTGGTTGCAAAGGAATATTTTGGAAGATGATATTTAGCGAACGACCAGACTATAATCCTAACACCTTGTGACGGCTCCTCAATTGGCATAACAGAAATGTATAATACCATTAATTGTAATTTCATGTCTAAATAGACGCACAAACAATCTAAAAGGACACGATTGAATACAGTGAGTTACATATTTTGCTCAGTCTCTTTCTTTTTCTTTCTCTTTCTATTTCACTACAATTTTGATACCATAAATTTTCTTTACAATTTGGTGCTTTCATCGAGACTGCTTCTTTCACATGAGCTACAGACATCTTACTAAAGACTATTTTCAACTCAAAGACTACATTGATGAGTTAGTGAAGGATGGATACCTTCAATAGTTTGTTCAGAATGGAGGACAAACGCACGAAACGGAAAAATAAGTGCAAGACAAAGGACAACAACCACATAGGATCATGGATACCAAAATTGCGACTGAGCAAGAAGGAACCACTAGAAAAGAAAGGAAGATATATTGCAAAAAGCCTATGTGGGGTGAGCACTGGGAACAAGGAAGTTCAACGAACAACAACAAAAATATGTTGTTGATCTTTGATGAATTAGACTTGAAAAAACATGGTGGATCGCACAATGACGCCTTAGTAATAACAATCCAGGTTAGAAACTACCTTATGAGAACAGCCTTATTTTGATGGAAGTGTCATCAACATCTACATTAATAAACTCTTGAAAAGATGTCCATGGGTAATCTGAAGCTGCAAGGCCCATCACAACTATTAATAAATTTCAATGAAGCAATAAGTTATTCAGAAGGAATAATAACACTCCCAACGAATGCGGATCCTTTCAACCATCTGACATAATTTATGGTTAAAGACACGCCCCCTTTGTACTACGTGATTCTAGAGAGGACGTGGCTGCATAAGATGAAAGTTGTCTCATCTACGTATTACAAAGTATTGAAGTATCTGTCTCCTGAAGGAATAAAAACTATAAAAGGAGATCAAACTGTTGCTCGAATATGTGATGTAACAACACTGGAATCTACTAGACGAGCGACAACTACGAATAAGCTAGACGGACAAAAGGAAAGTATCACTGAACAATAGCAATCAATGGAAGACGGACAAGAGGATCTGTTAAATCTAAGGTACGAGGCGACGAGGGCCACTGAACTTGTATTTCTTGAAGAAGGAACTCAGAAAGTGACAAACATTGGGCCCAACTTAAGGAAGCAGAAAAATAGCAGTTGAAAAGTTTTCTAAAGGAAAACAAAGATATTTTTATGAGTACGATGCAAGAAATGCCAGGTATACCCGAAGACATAATCTGCCGCATATTGAATACCAATCTTTGTATCAAGGCTGTGAAACAACACAAAAGGAGTTTTACCCTAGAACGGAATGCATCAATTAAAGAAGATATGGACAAGCTCTTAAAGTCTGACTTCATCAGAGAATTAGAATATCGGAATGACTCACAAATGTAGTAGTGGTTAAAAAGAAAAATGGGAAGTGGAGAAGCTGCGTTGATTTTACAAACCTAAACAAAACTTGCCCAAAAGACGATTATCGGTTTGTCAAGGATAGATGAAATGGTGGATGAAACTTCAAGACATGAACTCCTCAACTTTATGGACACATATATAAGATATAATCAGGTGAAAATTGTTTCAACTTGATCAGAGAAAACCTCATTTATTACTGATCAAGGCATTTTTTGTAAAGTAATGTCATTTGGGTTGAAAAATGCAGGTACAACTTACCAAAGGCTTATGAACAATATATTTCATGAATAAATTGGTAAAACAATGGAGTTCTACGTGGATGATATGCTTGTTAAAAGTAGAAAACGGCAACATCACATCAAGAATCTCGATGAGGCCTTTTTAGTCCTGAGGAGTTCCATGAAACTGAACGCTGAAAAAATGTACTTTTGAATAGCGGCAGGAAAGTTCTTAGGCCACTTGGTGACGCAACGGAGAATTAAAGTCAGCCTAAACCAAGTGAAGGCCATCAGGAAAATAAAATCCCCCAAAACTCGTAAGGAAGTACAAAGTTTGACACAAAAGCTGGCAACTCTGAACAGATTCTTCTCGAGATTAATGGATAAGTGCAACCTTTCTTCATGAAGCTCAAAAAAGATTCTGTTGAAAGCTGGGATGAAAAATAGGAACAATGATAAGCGGAAGAATGACAAAGTGGGCAATTGATGTTGCCAACTAGAAGTCTATTGCACTCTCTAGAGATAAGCGAAAGAATGACAGAGTGGGCAATTGAAGCTGGGCAATATGAAATTCACTATGAACCAAGAACATCAATAAAAGGTAAAGTATTAGCAGATTTCGTGGAAAACTTCACTTATGAGGAAGAAAATGTAAATGGGAAAGTACTGACAAAATTATTTGTTGACGGAGCCTCGACTAATAAAGGCGCAGGAGCACGAATTGTCATATAAACCCCGTTTGGGAAAACACTCAAACACTTTATCTCTTTCAGATTCAACACATCAAACAATGATGTAGAATATAAAGCTCCAATTGTAGGAGTCAATGTGCTATTAGAATTAGAGGTAATGAAAATCAAAATATTTTTGCGATTCTATGTTAATTATGAACAGGTAATGGAAAAATTAATAGTTAAAGACCCAAGGATGATTGAATATCTACAACGAGCCAAAGATTTACTAAATCTGTTGAAAAAGTAAGAGATCCACCAGATACCAAGAGCAGAAAATAGCCATGCAGATGCGTTAGCAATGTTGGGATCATCATTACAAATCTATTAGAAAATGAGTTTGCCAGTAGAATTCCTCAAAGAAGCGAGTACGCAGCACCTGTTATCATGTAGCTAATATATAAGTCGAAATGGAGCCTACTTGGTATGATGACATAATATGTTACCTAATAAAAGGAGAGTTACCCGAAGATAAACAACAAGGGAGAAAAATTGAACGACAAAGTGTCATATTAATGGGATTTTATAACGAAGATCATTTTCAGGTCCTTACTTGAAATGTTTAAAACCAAGGGAGGCTCAGTACATGCCGGTAGAAATTCATGAAGGTATTTATGGGAAACATACTGGAGGAAGGTTATTAGAACATAATATATTAAATGAAAGATATTATTGGCCAAAAATACATCAGGATACAAAGGGATATATAAGAAATTGTGATATGACTTTGACTTTGGAAACACTACTAAGGACCGGGTGAAGAATGAAAAACATCCGCTTACGCCCACGGGATAAGAACTGTTATAACGGCTGAAATTCATGAATGGCTTTCAGCAAATATTTAATCAAAGGATTTCCCTTAACGAAGAGTCCCCCCTGCTTTGGCTTTGTTTTCGCTTCGCTCGGGCTAAATCAAAGTAGCAACAATCAAGATACCGGGCTCCGTGAATAATCCTTTGCGGGATTGGATTTTATCCGTTCGAGTCTAGGTCTACCAGTGGGTCGTCCTCTGAGTCACTATCGCAAATAAAGAAAAAAAGTGATGGAATGCATTCAAGCCAGCAAAGGACTAGGTCAGGGACGAGAAAGGTAGAGAGAAGGGGTCGTCATTGGTGCGTAACAGAGCTTTCCTATGACGATCTTTCTCAGTCCTAAGCCTCAGCCGTTGCGCACTAGCTTGTAGTTTAGGGGGTACCACTTTCGAAAACTGATATATAATCCAAGGTCAGCTTTTTGGAACCCTAGTTTTGGAGTTTCCCCAACTTATACCTTGTATAGGTTGGAGCTATGAAGCTGACCTTCTTATTATAAAAAAGGGAAAGGGCTTTTCCAGCTTGCTACTTGCTTTCTCGCTTCCGAGAGGCCAAGGGCTTGGGATGGAAATGCACTAAAAAAAGAGTGCTCCTTGGCCTATTGGGCGACTATGTCCCCTCCTCTAATCGTATAAAAGATGGGATGACGACTCTTTCTTGAACTATATCATAAACAGATCTTCCCTTCCACACCAATCTCTCTAATAAGCCTTTTAGACCGGATCTCTCATAGGTAAACTAAAAAATGTATTTCACTCTTTAATATGAATTCAACCGAGTGGGAGACTCAAAAGGTAGTGGTAGGAGGCAGCATGTCAGGAGGTGTACTTCCACTGAGTCTAACGAGGCACAGGTGCAGAGCTTTCCACTATGAATCGAGACTACGCAAAGATAGAACACCACAACGACACAATCAACGAGTGGCCCTTACCCCCGCACTTTAAGCAGGTGGGTATCGACGGACATAACGACTTATCACCTGGATCCACCAAAGCAATTTCCTCTTTCAGTCTTCAATCAATCTTGTTGGAGAGATGCTATGCAGGAAGAAGGAAAAAAAGAAGAAGGCCGAGTCTTATTGCTTGGAGGGAAACAAGCCATTAGCTGCAAGTATATTTACAAGATGGTCATTCCTAGGCCCAGTCAACCACTTGCGGTGGAATACATTCAAGCGTCCGGGCCAGTAGATCCGGAGCGAATAGGCGTTGACTTTCGATCGAGCTCAATCGGACCAACTTTCTGGCAATTACCCACCTCCATCATCCTAGATGGGGACCTCCCGTTCGCACAAAGACTCATAAATCCATCCTGGTTCAACACCAGCGGCTATTTAAGCTAAAGCTCTTGTTCAAGGGAAGGGTTCCAAACTAGCCTTAGAACCAACCCTAGAAGCAAGCAGAAGAGAAAGCCCCCAACTCAACTCCCCGAGTCAGCTATTGGCATCAGGGGGCAGCGATGACCAGAACCCGTACCCCCAGAATACCAGCTCGGAACAACCGACTCAAAGGGGTGAGGGATCTCTATTTGCTTGCAATGTTGGATGTTCGTCTTAAGTTAGAAGTAGAAGTAGAGGGCGCCCTTTGCCCCACACTGAGAAGGGCGGCATTTTTAAAAAAAAAGTTTGAGTTGGTATTTTAAAACCGGGCCCCACTCTTAGTACCAAAATGGGTTCTTTACAAGAAAGAATTACTTCCACCAAGGAAGGGTCCATAACTTCCAGTGTATCAGAAATCACATCTATCTGTCCTAGACATAAGGAGCTCGACTCAGCCTTCTCATTCCTTGTGTCTAAATTTTTAATAAAAATTAATGACTATTAGATTAGAGTCTTTCGAATAATTTTTGCTAAACTCAGATCTAGCGAGTGTAAATTTTATCGGCAAAATGGTAGTCAAAGGTCACGAGATATTTAGCCTTCTGACGTGACAAAAAAACTACATTTCGTTAAAATATCATTTTTTAACTTCCAAGTGTCTTTCTCACCCAGTTTCTCATTTTTCAATGTCCAAAAGTCCCATCTTAGCCCTTCACCTTGGCTCTACTATTATTGTTTTAGGGAAACTTCCGCTTATTTTTATAAAACTAGTTAACCATCATGTGCGATGCACGTCTCCTCGACTTACTATGTTTTCTAACTTATTCGTTAAGTTTTTCCACATGGAGGCATAAATGATATATACGATCGTGAAAAAATAATTGGAGTCAAATTGCGTAAAGCAAGTTATTATAGAAAAAAAGATCTGCATAATGTCATTAACATTCTCTTTCATTAAGTTTTAAGATAGTCTTCAGATAGTATTGTAAACTATGCTACCTAAAATAATTAGCTAAATAAATACTGAGTTAATTTAAGACCTATAATTTGCTTTTAATTTATCATGTGATGTTTTTCATAGTAAATAAATGAGAAAAAAATGTCTTTAAAGATGACATTTTTCATAGTAAACAAAATGATTGAAAAACTCTTTATATGACTTTGTATGTTTAATATTGAGCTTAAAAATAATGTAAAACATTTCGTTTTAGGGTAATATTGTCTGAAAATGTTTCTCCAAGTTTTATACTTTTATATAGTATAGATTAAGATATGATAAGATAAGTAGTTATAGACATAGAATTTTTTATTTCTTCCGCTCAATGAAATTTTCTTTTCACTTTAATTTCTAATTCTCATTAGATTAATATACACATTAAATGATAATAAAATTAGGCTCATTTTAAGACTTCTTTTTTGCTTATAATTGGTTTTTTAATATTTACGCATAAATATGATAATCAAGAAATCTTAACTAATTGAGACTTATTTTTTTAATTATGATTAATCTTTTTAAGATTTTGAATGAAAGATGAGGAGAAAGCGTCTTTAAAATACTATTTAAACAAAATAGTTCAAAAGACTTTCATATAAACAATCAGGATAATATATGCAAAATAGAAAAAAAAACTTTTCATATGAATAGGGATAATAAATACATTATAAGTATAATGTAGGAAAATATAAAAATAATCAAGGGAAGTATTGTCTAATAAAGTTTCTCTAACTTCTGCACTTTTATATATAGTATACATTACTATTGATTTATATTTTAAACTCTAAGATTTAAAAGTTACACTTTAAACTTTTAGCTACACAAAAATTATAATTTACCCTTGCTAACACTGCACATTATTCTGCCATACTTGCAATACGACGTAGCTTTAATATAAAAGCTACGCTATTTTGCTTCTCTCTTCTCCTTATTTGTTTATCTATATATATGTAAATGTGTAAAGAGTTTGAGAAATGTTTTTTGACAAAAATTGCTCTCGCTACTTCATATAATTTTTTAATTATGCTTCATAAATTAAGATTAAATATTATTCATTTTAAGTTAAATTATTCATAATCAAGTATACAAATTAAATTCAATTACGATAACATACTCATTTTTTGTACACATATTTAACTATTGTATATTTAGTACTTTTCATCTTTTAAATATTACAATAATTAAATCTTTACTATCTAACCTATTCCTCTCTCTCCAAATGTTATAAACAAAATAGTTAAATACTATCTCTAAAATAAGACTCTTAAAGTACTTCTTCCTAGTAACAGTAGATAGCCACTTAATAGTTTGATCTCAACAAGTGCAAATGCAGTATAGCTCATAAGATTAAGTGATAGTTAATCAAATATTATAAGCAAAATGACAGGTAAAAAATATATGGTTCCTACTTTCAATGTGATTAGTACAGAATAAACAGTCAACGTCAATGGGAATGCCCTATGCAACAAGCTTAAGCCTTTTGTGGCGAGCATGTCTTTACAAGCAAGTCAACGAATGAAGTTATGTTAAGAATATTGCAGGCAAATCACACAAACTAACTACAAAAAAACCTTATCAACGTTCTGCTTAAGCAAATCGTAGTTGGGGGCAGTTCACAAAAGCTTCTCGAGAAGGATTCTAAATCCACTAATATGGCCTATTATCCATAAAGGGCAAATTCGCAGAAGCTTTTTTATTAACCATTAAGGCGTTGAAGTTAGTAGCGGGCCAAGTTCAGCTTCCATCTGATATGATCATGCTCACCTTAGTGTTAATGCCCCAACCTGTGTCAAGGGAAATACTTCTCCCAAATATATTTAACATGTTGGAAAACTCAGATCCGGACACCCATTATGGGTCGACACACCCAATTTTGAAAAGTTTTATGTAGATTTGACACATTGGCCTTGCATTTCTTCTTCCTCTCCATCTGCCTCTTCCTCTTACATTTCAAGAATTGTTTATGTTTGTGTAGGGTTGAGAAGGACCTCTATCATTTCATCTAGTGAAATTAGAAACCTATGCAGAATGAGTGTTTTGCTTGACTTGCATTGGAGAATTTAGCTGCTCCAACCTCATTTCGTGGCTTTGCAACATGAATTGGGCTTCCTGAATGATAAGGACTCGTACCTTGAGGTAAAATGGATTACTAAAGGATCATACTCACTTCTTAGTCCACCTAATATGTAATGAAGAAGATCTTCATAATCAATTAGTTGTCCACTAGCTAACAAAGAAGAAGATCTCAACTATTGATTTTATTCATAAAATGTAGTCATTGATGCTTGATGCATCCTTTTTAATGGTCTGTAATTGATACCTGGGCTGAAGTGTTCTAGTTTTAGACTGAGAGGTATCTGTTCTAGAGCTCGTCAGACTGCATGAGAGCTTTGGCACCTCACAACGTGCCCAAACATGGCTTCTGTTATAGATGATAATAACCAGCTCATGAGATGTCGATCGCTTCTTCTTTAACTAATAAATGCAGAATCGAGAACAAATGGTGCTTCATTGTTTTCTTGAGTGTTGCCATTGTAAAGAGGGTTTGTAGTGAACTCCTTAGGAACAGGGATTAAGCCTAGTAAATATTGTTCGTGATCGTATGTTCGTATCTGGTATTTCCAGAAGACATAGTTGTTGTGAACAAGTCTGATTGAAATGGTCACCATGTTGTTTTGTAGCATATTGGGCAGAGAAGGGAGAAAGTTTGGAGAGGAATTTTAGGCAGAGTTGTTACTCGAGCTTGAATTGTTAGGATTCTGGTTTTGCTCAGTAGGTACATTAGGGGAAGTAAGTGTCGAATGGGAGGAGTTATTGTTTTCAGGGGTAGCCATTAAGGAAGCAAGTTCAGCTCTGGCTCTGATACCAAGTTGAAGTTAAACAGGGAGAGAGAAGCTGCTGTAATGGCTGAAAATGTTATTGTTTTGTTAACCCTAAAAACATTTCAAAGAAGACAATATAAATACACTTGTAATAACAGAAAGAATCCAAGAATGAGTGTGTGAGCTAACTGAAGAATATTTCCTGCTCTCTCATTGGTTGAATTTAGATTTTGTTCTCTCAATTATTTTGGCAATGATTGGCAGACTGCCATGGCCAATGGGAGCTGGACTTGTGCAATTATGGTTAGGATATGATTGATGCTTGAGTTACCATTGATTGTGAGGTGAGTTGGACGATGACTGAGCAGTTGAGTTTACTGACATGTACTGCATGAAAGCTTTGTCACCCCCTGGTTGCTTACGTGATCCGCATGGCGAAGGAGAAGAAGACTGTTGCATGGAGAGGTCTTGAGGAGGTAATGTTGTAGCATCTTCTTCAATACTAGCGAGCTCTATATTTGACTAAGTTGAAGAAGTGGAAAAGGTACTCAAATAGAGGAAAATTTCTTCGCAGTAATAGTTCTCACTTACCTCAATCATAGCTCCTAGACTGAGGCATGAACCACGTTAAGGAGGATAAAGTGTCATCGACGTCATTGAATAGACCTCGACCAATCAAGAGCCGAGGAAAGTGGATGTACAATGAGCATCAATCAAGGAGTCCATCGACCTGACCGTGTCAGGGTGTCATCATGCGCACAGTCTAATGAGGACCCAAACAGTACATTGTCAATGATCAGGATAAGTTGTCCTCACACCACATATCATCACCTGTCATTTTGTACTTTGCCAAGCTAATAAAGAGAGCTCAAAGTCGGGGATTAGCCTAAAGTGACTCCTCATTAAAGGAGCAACCAAGGTCCTTACATATCACAACCCAACTTCAACTACCAACTCTACACTATAAATACTAGAGTAATTGCCTTTAAGAGGTATACAACAAAATATCAATATGCTCTCTACTTTTCCCTCCTCTAAATCCTTACTTACTTAGGGTTCAAAGAGGTAAAAAGGAGGCACCTCCGGCTCCTCGATCTCCTACTTTACCTTCCTCATTTACAATTGTTGAGATTGAAGAGAAGACATTACTAATGTAGTCTCGCATTTAAGATTTGACCGTCAACAATTAGGTTAATGCGGCTTTATTCCTTCAAATTCATTCATAGGGTATTGTCAATAATAGCTTATTTAAGATTAAATAAATAATCTTACCATTCACAATAATGACCATTTCTCCTCCACTATCCGATTTATTCCACTTTCTCTTTATTTTTTGGTTTGTATCAAGACTTTCATCTTCTTAGTTTTTTCCATTATGGCCATGTACGACAAGCTTTTAGCCATTGATGGCGAGCATCACGGTCAAATATTGATTTTCATTCTAAACACTATTCATAACATGTGATCCTAAAGTTTCTTAACAGAGCCTCATACATGTACATTTAATTGAATAAATCTTAGTAAATACACAAGTTCTTAATTTAATCATAAAATTGACAAAAGGTTTAAGTATATATCAAGAAATAAGAATAGCATATATGAAAAAAACCAAAGTCATAGTGAGTGAGGTGGTTGGCACGATTTTTGAATAATGTATATACACAAATGTAAATATGTATGTATATAAATCCATAATTTTTTTTTCAGATGCTCATCTTTCCCGCTAGCTCGTCGTTAATGGCCGTTGTTTATCTCTATCATACGAACTTTCCCAGTTGTCCAAGTCATGAAGCTCACTGTTCATGACTATGAAGTTCGCCGTCCATAGCTGCGAGCTCGCATTCCTTGGTTGTCAAGCTTGTGCGTCCATGACAACGAAGCTATTTGTTGGACGTGATGCTTACCATTTTGATTGTTTTAATCCCTAAGAGGACTAATGTCAATGAAAGCTAGCCCATGCACTCTTAGATGAAATTCAATATCATAGGGATGGAATTTTCTATCCATTAGCCAATTTGGCTTAGAAGGTTTCTGCAACATTTATAAGTTGTTTCTAGTGCAACAAAACCAGTGACTTTATTTTATGATAGTCAAGCGGCCATCGCTTATACTAAAGATCTGAAGTATCATGGAAAAACGAAGCATATAGACACTAAGTATAATTTTGTATGAGATATTATAGCGCGGAAGGAAATAGTGATACACCATGTCTCTACACATCAAATGATGGTTGATCCTTTGACAAGCCAATCCCTAGAGATATTTTCTAAGCCATGTCAAATCCCTAGGTTTGTACAGATTGTAATATGATGCGTAATTTTTAGTACATTTTGTATCAATGTTATTAATTAATGAACTTGATGTTGTTCATTATTTTATTTATTTGTAGCATAAAACACACATATCCTATTAGGAAGTGTGAATAAAGCATCACGTCAGGCTCTTGGAGAGTGAGTTGAGATGAGACATTGTATGCTTAAAATATTTAGAAAGTGTGAATAAAGCGTACTTTAATTAGGTTATCGCCTTGACAAGAGGTCAAGATGAGGTATAAATATTAATTCATGGATCGACATGATTCCCACGATCATGTAGCCTGGTTGGTGGGCGGGATGCAAGAACTTATGGTAGGCGCTATCAAGAGTGAGCTAGTAAGATCTTGAGCTAGGCACGAGGAATATTTTGGTATCTGCGACTGAGCTAAGATCCATATAGTGGTTCAGTATAAGTTATAATAGACATATAATCTTTCTATGAAGAGAAAACCACTATAGCATGTGTTGTTCATACCACATGTGTTTTTTACGACTAGATAAGGAAAATGTGAGATAGAATCCCACTATTGTATGAGTCATTTAAGGTAATTTGAAACCTCATTTTTGTGTCCTATGTGACTTTCGACTATATAGTGAAGTGACAAATAAATATTTCTATTTTAGCATGTTACCTACGGTTATGGTAATTCGACCTAATGGAACATGTCTAGGAAATCAATTTATTTGAAGCTAAGCTATATATGTAGGGAAGGAAGACGTTTTTTGTCTACATCTAAAATGTGTTCACCGGTCGACCAATTATGTCACCTCGTAGTCGCTAGTACATGATTGTGAATACATGTTTGATTAAGTCAAGAATAGCTCTTTGAGGAATTAGAGATGTTTAAACTGATGTAACAAATGCATTTGGGGTATAGCGAGATGAGTAGACCGTCTGCAATTTTGGGGTTGTCATGTTATCGCTAACAATTTCATAGAAATTAGCTCTTATATGTGCTTGCGGGTCGCACGATCCATTTTCCCGTATGAATTTATTAGTATGTGAATGTTTAATCGTTTGTAATTAAATTTGTTATATCGCATCATATGCGAGTGGGAGATGTTGGAAAACTCAAATCCAGGCTCCCATGATGGGTGGACACGACCCGGTTTTGAAAAATGATGATTCCAATGGTGGTTAATATAAATAACCACCATTAACTGCTATGAAAAGGGGAACTTCATTTTTTATTTGAGAGAAGTAAAAGTCAGACCTATTGCAAAGACAAAGAAAAAATCATTCCTCCAACTTCAAAATCAAGATTTCACATCAAAATCAAGGGCCATTGGGTTATGGAACAAGTGGAGAGTTCGTGTTCGTGATTTTCTATAAGATATGACACATAATTCATCATTTTGATCTATTCCGTCATTTAACCAAGTAAGTATTCTTGACTCGATTGTTTTCTACATAACATGACTCCTAATTGATGCCATAGATCACCCCATAGAGAAGTTTTCATGCCTTCGTGGTGAGCATGTCTTTACAAGCAAGTTAGCAAATGAAGTTATGTTAGGAATATTGCAGGCAAATCACACAAACTAACTACAAAAAACCTTATTAACGTTTTGCTTAAGAAAATTGTAGTTAGGGATAGTTCACAGAATCTTCTCAAGAAAGATTCTAAATCCACTAATCTGGCCTATTATCCATAGGGGCAAGTTCACATAAACTTCTTTAATAACCATTAAGGCATTGGAGTTAGTAGCAGGCCAAGTTCAGCTTCTATCTGATATGATCATGCTCACCTTAATGTTAATGCCCCAACCTGTGTCAAGTGAAATGCTTCTCCCAAATATATTCAACATGACTCCTAATTGATGCCATGATCATTTATAGAGAAGTTTTCATGCCATCCCCAATTCTGGAATAGCAACAACCAATGAACTACTCCCTTGCCTTAATTAGCACTTTCCTCCAAATGTAAGAGCAATTAGAGAGAATAATGATGGTGAAAATAGAGTCATTCTTGATCAAGTAGGGTACATCATCTGCTCTAGAATAACCCATTAAGGTTTGTAATGAGGAACCCCAAGTGATTTCAAGTAGCGCAGAATTCCAAGCAACGACTTAAGATCCTTTGAGACTTAGACCCCACACTCATTAGGCTGGCAAACATTATTAATTATTTTTAGTTATGATACATTGTTATTTTGATTTTAATTATTTTAAACATAATTATTAAATTATTTTTTTCCTCATTAAAAATAAATTATGGAATTTACTACATAAATTAATTTATTTATAAATTAAAGTTGAAAATACATTTATAATGATGTAAATAGGTCAGTAAAAATATAAAAGAAAATCATAAAATGTGAATAACTTCACATGTGACTAATTGGCAATTGTACAAGTTTGATTCTGATTGTTAATTCATAAGTAAACACTTCAATGAGAATGCCAACTAAGTTAGTTTCCAATTACAAGTAGTTAGTAAACATAGTAGTATGAAAGACTTCTTTCTTAACTCTTTCCAAACATTACATTTACCTTTTTATCTATATCTTTCTTTTTATGGGTTAGTCAACATGCTCGAAATTCATTAATTGTTTATCAGACCTTAAAGTTGGATCACCTCCTGTCTTGAATGTTATCATGTCTTCAAAATTTGAATCGTAGTATGTAAAGTAAAGACCTATATCTAAACCATAGGAAAACTGAAAAAAGTAAAAAACGATTTTGTTTGCATCATATCTTCTTTGAATGTAAGTGTAACATGATCATCTTCTATTTAGGCAACTCATCTCGTCACATGATAAGTTGAAATAATTATGACATTAATCATATCATACTATATATAAATGTGTGGATATTAGAAAGTTTTTAGACAACTTTATGCTCCATGTGTTCTTAAAATCACTAAATTATCCTTTAATTTAAAATTGAATGCGGCCATAGTAATGTGGATAGTAATGAAGTTATTTAAAGAAGTTTTATACTTTTGAAGAACATACCACACAAATAGGAGTGATCTATGCATAGTGATTCCAGGTCCACGCATGTTAGAGATAGTTGTTATAAAAGTGATAGAACCTAAAATGGATGAAACACCAGATAGATGAAGACTTGGACAACTTTCATTGGCATAAATAGCTCTATTTGACCTTACCTAGTTTCAAAGGCTTGATTGCCCCTTGGGAGAAGTTGAATCAGGGCAGAGGGCCTCTTTTTATTTGATTTAAACTAATTCCAATCCTGTTGGAGATAACGACTGATAAGATTGATGATGGCTTCCTTATGAAAACATCAATTTTTATTTGGGTATAGACGGTATCTCTTATAGGCTCCAGAGCCATCACCCTCTCATTTGCAGACGTAGCGGAATCACTTCCCTTATTCCCACTGTCAGGTGCAGAAAGTCATTTCATCCGCAAAATAATATATGGAGACATTCTCCCATGGTCTTTATGGTACAGGCTACAGTAAGACCATCCCACAGGTAAGATTGAAGACCTCTCATCTTCACTAGATGCTCTATTTATTCGCTTAGCTACTTGCGAGAGTGGACCTTTTTGGATATATAATCCAAGTCGAGAGTGGAGTTACGGGAACAATCGTCTGATGGAAAATGACTTTCACGTTCGGTTCAGAGACCCATAGAACCCTCTCTCAACTTTAAGTGACCAGAGCAAGCCAAAGCCAAGCCAACCTACGCTTTTTCCTCACCGTCACTGTCTTCTCACGACTTAGATAAACTTCATTAAAAAACACAGCGGATCCTAAATTCGTTATTTTGTTTGATGAAGAGCTGGTTCTAAAAATTTCTCTTGAAAATACCCTTGTTAACGTTCTGAACAAAATAAAGAGGGAACTCGGAAGTAAAGAACCCTTTGAAGAAAGTCTGAAAGCCAAGTGGAGTATTGAAATAGAGTATGAAAGCTTCAGAGATTTCTTTTCCGATGAACCCCACAGCCACAAACAGCAGCAGTAGTAGCAGCAGTACTGGGCAAACCAAAGAAAACCCCCCAAAGCCCTTTTTCAGACCAGCCAAAGACGACACTAAGCCTCTTCTTCACGACCCGGTACTCTCTCTCTCTCTCTCTCTCTAATTTTACTGAATTAGTGTTAAAGCTTGGATTAAATTAATTTAAATGGTATTTAATTGATTGATTTATTTTGGGGTAGATTCTAAGGTCAGATCCGATTGAAACAGAGGAAGCTGTACTACGACTGCCTCCTTTCTCTATCACCCCTTCATCTCCTCAACCCTAAAATTCCCTGAAATTTGTTATTTTGTTTTTCGTTTATGGTGAGTTTATTATCATTTTCTTTTCAGTTGTTAATTAGAATGTTGAAAATTCGTGAATCCAATTGTTGTACTTCAGTTGATAATCTGATTTTTACTGAATTTATGTTTTTATTCCCCCGTTTATGTTGAATTTCGTTCATTCACAAAACTCCCAAAATTCAGTACCTTTTCATACTATTTGATGTCACACATAGAATTCAGTAGTTCTTCTTGTGAGTGTGTGTGGTAGACGCATGGACCACGGCTTCGATTTCAGCTGGGATTAAAACTGGTGGCGGATTTACTTACGTTTCAAATATGTTTATCTAAGAATTAGAAGTAGGACCGGAAATCAAAATATGAAATCATATCCCTTCGTTTATTAGAAATCAGAATTATGAATCGGATTATTAAGAATAAAAATGATATTTTATCATTAAAAAAAATAAGTATTATTTTCTTTAATTAATTATTTTAAGAGTATAATGAAATTTTTATATTTTATTTTAAATTAATCAGAAATGTGACCCCACCTGTCTCTATTGGATCTGTTCGAGGGGGATCCTAAAAAAGGAATATTTTCTCTTCCAGTCATTTCGGATTAAGAAGATGTAAAAGCGCCTCTCTATAAGAACGGTACGTTCCAATATATGAAGTGAAAGAGAAAAGTGGGAAATGAGGGGTTTCATAATTGGAGTTTTGAATAAGACGATCTTTTTATTTTTCATATTAAATACATATTACCACATATTTGTTAGAAATTTTATTTTATGCAATCAGTAGAATCAATTCTAATAAAAGTTGTGTGACATATTCGAAATTTGATTCTTAAATTATAATAAGCAATCAGAATGACAATTCACGTAGGTGGGTTGATTCTTTGGAGTTTGGTAGCTATGGGTGTGGCCAATGGACCCTGTCTTGGTCAGATTCCCTGAAAATTTACACATATGACTATGATAGTTTTTAGATACAGGTCACTTTTTCTAGAGTTTTAGAAAAATAGTAAATTTTTATAATTCTCAATATTTATAGATCAAAATATCTTTAATTTATATAAATGTAATTTAAAATTAGTCAATAAATGTGAAAAAATAAGTCTATAAACCTAATCTCTAAAGATTTACAATATATACCATTAATTCAAATAATAAACTAAATAAAGATAAAAATATATAGTCAATCAATATGATTACACTAGACTACCAAAATCGTCTGAAACAATCTCACAATCAAGAGAGAGATAATTAACGTTTGAAACCATCAAAAACCAATATCAAAATTGGAAGTCTCTAGAAAACAGCGACAAATATCCACATCACCAACTGAAAAGTTCAAACAAGTAATTACCAATCTAAATTGCCCATTCTTTCAATTAATTTAAATGCTACAAAATAAGAGATTTTAGTTTTGATTGACATCTACATAATAAAAATAAAATAAATCAAAATTAAAATCCTACGCTACTGATTATCGTTTTCAAACAAATTTTCATATTTACTAAAATCCATAAATACACCAATTATGCAAAATCGTTTGTTGATATATCCTTCAAGCAAATCCATGACTGCTACAGTAATAATGAGAAACTCACTACACGATACTACTGAAACTACTAACTTTTGTGACTGTCTTTCATCTGTCCGATTTGAACTGTGCGTTCAAAAAACATGTGTTCTAAATATGTGTTTTTGTAAAAAAAGATCACATCAATGTTTCTTTTTTATTTTCGTGTTCAGCAGACATGCGACTTTGAGATATGAGTCAACATCTCATATTCACTCCTCATGTTAGATCTCCTCTAGTTGGGAGTCCAACAAAAATTGTTAAGTTCGGTTAAGTTGAACACAAATCATATAAAAATATTATTTTTTTAGTTTGATCTAGGCCGTCTGAGAGATGAATGAGCAAGACTAGACTAAACACTCCTCTGAGAAACAAAAGAGCATCTGGATCCAAAAACATTTGATACATGGAGCTGTTAATGACATTATGTAATATACAATCTATCTTGTTTTTTATAAAGAAAAATACTAGTGAAAACATCGTGATACTCCGCACCGTTATGAGTTAATGATATTTGTGATCATAATTTAAATATGATAATGAAAATGTACACAAAAAGTAAATCTGTAAATTACGAGACACGTTATTGGTTCCTCGCTATGTGTGTTATCACATCATAGCAGTATAGAGTAGAGACTATATTATTTTTATAAGATAATTCTATCGTACAACTTTTATATAGTAGATAGACTATATACTGAAAATATCTTCTATAACGAGAATCTATCTTATATCATGGAATCAGATAAATAAAGATATAGAAAAAACTCATATGATGACATTGAATAGACTTACTCATGGGGATAGCAATTTCTTCCAGTAGGAGTAAGAATATCTAAGAAACAAGAGAAGAGAACTTAATACGAAATATCTGTCTACTTTTCCCTAATATTATTACCATAAAAACATCTAGCATGTCTTTCCAACTAAATAATATACACAAAAGAGCTCTATCATTAAGCCGACACAACCAATTCTCCCAATCCAAAGTCACACAACTCAGCCCACAAAGCTCCAGAATTTTGATTCATACACGTTGAACAGAGGGGCAAGCACAAAAAAAAGATGAACTAAACTCTTCAAACTGTGAACACAAAAATAGCAGACATTATCCGCGATTAAAATCCATTTTTAATTCTATCTTTAGTAGCTAAACGGTTCGTGCAAGCCAGCCAACAAATAAAACTACACTTAGAAATACAACCAGAGTACCAAATCATATCCTGTAGTGTTGGTTTTGATTTATTTTAATAGTTTCTTGTATAATTATATTAAATTATTTAACAATTGCATTACAATTATATATAAAATTAAAGTAAAAGAATTCTTCTCAGACCCTTGTAGTTTTCTTAAATGATAATACCGCTATTTTAGTTTAAAAAATGACTCAAACCTCTATTTCTATTAAGTTTTTGTGTCAAAAATTCAAACCGTTACACTTCAAAGTAGCTCTATTTAAATATGATATAATATCAAAATTAACTCTCATTTTTTAATTATAAAAATATTAAAACCAAATTTTTATATTCAAACTCGAATCACATAATTTATATGCAAACTTAAATATATTTATATTTTGCGTTAGGAAAAAATAGTCGGGACAGTCTTGTTATTTCACACTTAAACTAACACTCTTGTTATAATATCCTAACCATTTAAGTAAACTGCAGGAATTTCAAATAAATGTTTAAAATAAATAATAATAATATGTCTATTTCTTTGTCAAGGAAAATATACATCTATTGAGACACTCGGAAGGAAAAAGAAATATATAACAAGAAATAGTAAATAAATATATTAAAAACTGAAATAACCCTTTCATTCTTTAATTAAAATTTATAATTCTTATGCTTTTTCAACAACAAAAAAAAAGTAGTAAAAGATTAATTAGTCTTCAAAATATTTAGAAAGACATTCACAAAAACAAATAAAGAGAGAGAAAAGAAAATAAAAACACAAAAATTATCCATCCGGATCCGGACCCACCATTACCCAAACCCTATTCCCATTTGGTTCTCTACCACGCCATGTTACAGTAGAGTCGGTGTCGTTCACCATTTTCCCATTTCGTCAAACCCTAACTCCCAATCCCTCCCTCGACCATACCTAATCTCTCAGGTCAAGCTCGATCACCTAACTGACGAAGCGATCAAGACAAAATTACCTTGTGTTATACAGATTCATCGTTGTTCGTTTACAAATCGTACAATTTCGCCATGAATAGGGAGTTTAGCTGAAACTAAGATAATGATACACTTGTTAGCGTTGTTTTGTACCTACTGTTTTATGGGTTTGAAGAATGCCGGAGCTTCGCAGTGGAGTCCGACGAGGCCGAGCTAGTGTTGCCCAAAGGCGATCGGACGCCAAGCCGGCTGGAAAGTTTGTGAAAACCCGTGCTGCGGTAGCTGGGAAAGCTGCAGAACCGAGGCAAAGGCCGAGGACAAGATTAGCAGCTAGAAACTTGAAGAACAAGGATCAGGAGGACCAGGTGATCGTGATATCTGAAAGGGATAGCGATTTAGAGGGTGAAAAGGCAAACAAGGTTGAGGAAAAAGAAGAGAAGGAGAAGGGCGTGATGGGTGACGATAGTGGTGGCTTGAGCGCTAACAAGGTAGCTGGGAAAGAAGAAGATGGCGGTGCAACGCCTTTCCCTGAAAGGGTATATTGATTCCTCTTTTTACTCTGGGGTCCTTTGGGTATTTCATGCTTTAACATGTTATGATTTTGGGTTGTACAATTACTGCTGGACTCTGTCAAATATATGATTATGGTTGTCCATGCAATTGGCTTTACAATGCGATTGCAAAAATGAGGCCCTATGCTAGCTGGATTTCTGTTAAATGGTATGCACTTTCAAAAATTTTGGGCGCGTGGTTTAGTCATATGGTACGCAGAGTTTCTGTTTTTATTGATATTTGGGTAGCTTATGCCTTATAATCCCTTTCTTTTATTGCTACCGTAATCCCTATAGTGTTTTTTTAAAAGTTGCCTTGATGTCGAATGTGCGTGTGGATATTAGTTACTTCAAATGCAAAGATTGTTGTTTGTTATGTCATTTTTCATGTAAACAGTGAGTATCATTGTTGTAGCATGACTACATATTTTTGCCCCTTATTTGTTTATTCCTTAATAACTGTATTTGCTGTTGTGGGATCCATTTCAAGGTTCAAGTAGGAGGTTCACCTATGTATAAAATAGAGAGAAAATTGGGAAAAGGTGGGTTTGGTCAAGTTTTTGTTGGCCGTCGTGTTACCGGTGGAAATGATCGCGCAACAGGCTCGGGGGCTACAGAGGTAATTAGTTCTCATATATACCCTGGTAGAAAGTTGTATACTTTTTTTATAAGTAGTTTTCTTCACTGTTGAAAAAACTATATCATTATCTTATCAGATAGAAGAGTTATAATATTGGTAGGTAATTGCATTATGACTTCTACTTTCTATGTCATAGGTTGCTATTAAATTTGAGCATAGGAACAGCAAAGGTTGTAATTATGGTCCTCCATATGAGTGGCAAGTTTACAAGTAAGTACTTCTGTTGTTTGATCTGTTGTCAATGTTTCTTGATTAACTTTAAGACTTTGTTCCTTATTTTATATGGGTGTTTTCTATGCGACAGCACTCTTGGTGGTAGTCATGGAGTGCCTAAAGTACACTACAAAGGAAGGCAAGGGGATTATTATATTATGGTATGCTGAGTAATTCATTAACTTTTATTATTATTTTCTTACTGTATGCCTGAAGTTTCTTGTTTATGTGTTTTTAGGTCATGGACATGCTGGGGCCGAGCTTATGGGATGTGTGGAATTCTTCAGGGCAGGCGTGAGTTTCTGAGTTTCTATTGCTCGCATATTTACTTTCCCTTCACGCACGGAATAACCATATTTCTTCCAACATATCATTTATTTTTCCTATCAAATGTTAAAGCTGTTAGCTTGAGTATATTGATGCTCAAGTCTTGTTGATTTTACCAATGGAAAAATCAATGCATACCATCTGACAGAAAAGGTCAATGCATGAGCAAATCAAGGTCCAAGCAACTCTTGTTTTCTCTTTTAAACTCTTTTGGTGGGATAAAGATTTCTATTTTGGATCTAAATTAAGTTATTGGTTGTATGTGAACGATATGTGCATTTATCTTCATATTTTTACGTATTCAAATAAGATTATTTTATTTTTTTTCCCGCTATCTCGAAATGGTTCTTATATCATTGATTCATTTGTGAGTCTTCTCCTGCAGGTCAAAGATCTGTTTTTTTTTTGGGATTATTGGCATAATAGTATGTACCTTTGATCTTCCTCCTTTCCCGCACATTTCTCATTAATTGTTTTTGGTCTGTGCAGCATGTCCTCAGAAATGGTAGCTTGCATTGCAGTAGAGTCAATATCAATCCTAGAGAGGATGCACTTTAAGGGGTGTGTGATTCTACTATTTATTTCATTCATATATTTCTTGTCGGGGTCTTGGTTTCATGCAAAATGTGAATATTCTCAGTTTTTGCCCTGCTTCATTTAAAATTTAAAGAAACTTTTAATCCATGGGTTCAAATTTTGATCCTGTTCCCTTTGCCTGCAAAGAGAAGTTACGTGCATGGAGATGTAAAACCGGAGAACTTTTTACTTGGTCAGCCTTCTACACCACAGGAGAAGAAGTTATTTCTTGTTGACCTTGGATTAGGCAAGTGAACATCATTTGATTCTTAGAATATTACTGTTGTTGATTCGGCACATTTCTTATGTTCTCTGTGTTATTGCAGCAACAAAGTGGAAAGACACTTCCAGTGGCCAGCATGTTGAATATGATCAACGACCTGATATGTTTAGGTGACTTGATGGCTGTGTCGTCGCTGTGCCTTATCATCCAGCTATCGTACCACTAATTTTAATACCTTCGTTTGTCATTTTCCGTAGGGGAACTGTCAGATATGCTAGTGTTCATGCACATTTGGGAAGAACTGCTAGTAGAAGAGATGATCTTGAATCTCTTGCATACACACTTATATTTCTCCATCGTGGCAGGTTACCATGGCAAGGTTATCAGGTATTGATATCTTATGTTCCATTTGGAATGTGTTTTCTGTTTCATATTGCTTTTGCCAAGCTTAATTAAAGAAATCTATCTTTCCTGTTAGGGTGATAACAAATCCTTCCTCGTATGCAAAAAAAAGATGGCAACATCTCCTGAAATGTTGTGCTGCTTCTGTCCCCCAGCTCTTAAGCAATTTCTTGAGATTGTGGTGAACATGAAATTTGATGAAGAGCCTAATTATTCTAAGCTAATATCATTGTTTGAGGGTTTGATTGGACCCAATCCGGCTGTGAGGCCAATAAAAACTGATGGTGCTCAAAAGGTAAGTCGAGTAATCCACAGAATTATGTACTCGATAATTTTCAATAAGAAATGACCCATAGAAACGTTGACCTTTTTCTCTTATTAATAAGAAATGCTCTTTTCTTTTCTCCTTGCACTTCTAGATTATTAGTCAAGTTGGACAAAAGCGGGGTAGATTGAATATTGAGGAAGAAGACGAGGAGCAGCCAAGGAAAAAGGTTCGTCTTGGCGTTCCTGCTACACAGTGGATATCAATTTACAATGCCAGGTTACCAATGAAACAGAGGTAAAAAGTTCTTTTTCCATCCTTTCTCCCCTTATCCCATCCTCCCAAGAAACTTCAGGTCACGTAAAGCTATAATAACAATGATGTTGCTAGGAGGAGTTTTATAACTTCAGCTCTTAAACTCTCTTCATTATGTAGAAGAGGTGCAAAATAAGTGAACAACTCATTACATTTTTCGTTTCAAGAGAATACTATTTTTCACTATTTTTACGCATTCTGATTCTTATCGTGCAAATTTTAAGATTGATGTTTGTCAAATAACCTGTTTGTTGTGTAATTAGATATCATTATAATGTGGCGGATGCGAGGTTAGCACAACATGTGGAGAGAGGAATTGCAGACGGTTTACTTATTAGCTGTGTATCATCTTGTTCCAATCTATGGGCACTAATTATGGATGCGGGCACTGGTTTTACAAGCCAAGTTTATGAGCTTTCTCCTTTCTTCTTACACAAGGTGAAACTTTTTGTGCTCTGTATGGTGTAACTTTATTCCATTTTTACATTTTCTTTCGTATCACCAATTGAAAAATTGAAACAAATGGAAAATTTGATCTCATTGCAGGAGTGGATTATGGAACAATGGGAGAAGAACTATTACATTAGCTCTGTTGCTGGTGCTAGCACTGGAAGCTCCCTTGTGGTGATGTCTAAAGGTTTGTTTTCAAATTTTCCTTATGTCGGAATCTGGAATGCCTCAGTCTGTAACTTCTCTATTCTTAAAATGCAACTCATGTTTGTCCATTGTATGATTGCAATATGAAGTCTATGTCGCTGCAGTATTCACTGTGTGGAAAATTTTTAGGGGTTACATCCTTCTCTATGATGGGGGGATTATGATGGTGTTTATTGTTGGTGTTTCTATTTGGTTTAAATGTGAAATGATAAGCTGGTTTCTGTGAATTTCTGGATTATGGACTTTCTTTAATTTTTTATTAGTCAGCACTTTCTTTAATTTATGGATTGCTGGAGGTTCTACTTGACTTTTGGTGCTGGATTTTGTTAAATAGT
The DNA here is from genome assembly GCA_003255025.1 of Datisca glomerata. NCBI lineage: Eukaryota > Viridiplantae > Streptophyta > Magnoliopsida > Cucurbitales > Datiscaceae > Datisca > Datisca glomerata. Next base: position 647,271 of record QANY01004406.1, on the reverse strand, counting down.
GAAGTTGCTGAAAAAGAAAGTTGTATCTACGTGTCCGAAAGGGATTTTAAATGTATTTCCCAAGGGTTTGGCCATAATATGCCTAGATTATTCGTGAAGTTGCTCAAAAAGAATCTTGTGCTAAAGAAGGCCACCATGAGCATTTTTCATTTGTAACATCTTCAATGTTTAAAAAAGCTATTGAGGCTTACGCCTTGAGGCTGGCCTCGATTTGAGGCTATGGAAAATCACCTCAATGCTTAAGCCTCAAGGTAGAAGAAAGAGTCTTACGCCTTTGAGCCTTATATCTTATGCCTCTCTACGGTGAGGCTTACGCCTTGAGCCTCTTGAGGCTTAAGCCTCAATTGTTCATATGTTTTTTTCTTATATTTTACTATTTCTTGGGACTTGACCTATTTTCCTTCTCTTCTAAACCATGTGCGTTTCCCTTTGATCTAGGAAGGAAAAAAGTAAAACTTTATTCCACGAATTATATATTTTTACGGATAAAAAGTATCACTTTTTCTACTTGCGTCCACTTTTTCTACTTGCCTCCTCCTTTTCAGACCCGATCAATTAACAACAAAAGTTGGTGACAGACCACTTGAATCAGAAAAACATTTAAACTATTAACATAGTGTAAAGTATCATTTAGAAGTTCATATAAAATAATATTCAAAAAGAAATAATAGACTTTATCTTCAACTTCATGATTTCAAGGCTATTTATTATGACTATGATGATAATTTAGGGATGATTACCAAAACATTGGTTACATTAAATTTGTGTGATTATGTAGTTATTTATGACTTTTTACTTTCATTTTGCTTTAAATTGAGGCTTACGCCTCTGAACGCCTTGAGGCTTACGCCTTGCCTCTTTAAAGTAAAATGCCTTAAAACCACTTTTAGCCTTTTTTAACATTGAACAGCTTAAAGTGTAGCAGTCATGCATCATTTGGAGTTTACATTGACTTTTTCATACTGTTTGAGGCATGATTTCATTTAGTAAGTCGTCATTTTTTTAGTCCATCATGGTCATTACTCCCAAATTTACCTCGAGCTGGTTTGGAATGCTCGATTAGAACTGGTTTTATGTCATGATTGACTTAGCTTTTCTATCAATTCATGTTTCTGTGAGATCACCCCTTTGGCTATTTTTTGGGTCATTTGGAGGGAACGTAATTGTAGGATTTTTTATGGGATTGAGAATATTTTGTAAAGTTCTTGTCATGCTTGTTAGGATTCTCTTAGAATGGTAAAGCTCTTTGTTCTCGGGTTTTGATTCTGAATAAACCTGGATGGAGTCTGCCTTTTTTTTTCTTCACTTAGATCTTTGATCTTAGTGCTGTATTGCCCTCAGGTTTTTTGTAAATATACGCATTTTTTTTACCGACCAAAAAAATATAGTAAATAAATGTTCTTTTAACTAAAAGTGGATGACTACAGTTAAACCCATGTTTCCATGAGCTGGAAGCAGCATAATGTCAGTACTGTATTTAATTTCTAATTGAGAATGCTTTTGTCCCGTGTTATTAGTATAGTTCATGCAGCATGTAAATTTGTTCCTTTTCATCTACCCTTGTTATGAACCGATTTCTCCTACAGGTACCCAGTACACTCAACAGTCATACAAAGTGAGTGACTCTTTCCCCTTTAAGTGGATAAATAAGAAATGGAGAGAAGGATTTTATGTAACCTCGATGGCAACTGCCGGAAGTAGATGGGGCATAGTTATGTCTCGTAATGCTGGCTTCAGTGATCAGGTAAAAGCCTTTACTTTCATTTTTTGAGGCCTCTTGTACTATTTTTTTTCTAGGTAATGTTCCTCTTGACTCTAAAGCGTACATGGCCTCTCCTCACACTTATGATCTTCTAAACTTTCATGTTCCCTCTCAGTGTGTCATTTATGTCCTTACATTATCTCTGGTTTGTGTGACCATCTCAGCTCTTTTTGACCGTGTATTACTTTCGTATTAGTTTTTGCAATTAAATTCTAGTTAGTCTACCAGAGAATCTTGATTTTAATCTCTCTGTACTGATTAAGAGGACAACTTAGGTTCAAATTAAATCGTTTTGAGGAGAGTTCTGTATTTTTAATTGTGGACGAATGGAAGATGAGGGCTCCACACTTCATTTTTATTAAGCTTTTTATAATGACTTATTGTTTGACTGACAACCTTCTTCAATTGGTAGCTTACATTACCCACTTCCCGCTTCACCTTCCGGAACATTTGCTTACTCCATTGTTACTGCTATTTATAGGTTGTGGAGCTTGATTTTCTATACCCAAGTGAAGGCATCCATAGACGTTGGGACAATGGTTACAGAATAACATCAACCGCTGCAACTTGGGATCAAGCTGCTCTTATATTGAGTGTTCCCAGGCGTAAACCTGGTGATGAAACTCAGGAAACTTTGCGTACCTCTCAATTCCCAAGCACGCATGTCAAGGTAAAGTAAATATTTGGTTAAAAAATAACTTGACCCCTAAAGTTTGTGCTCCAAGTCAATTTACTATGTAGATTGTTGAGATTTGTCTTAATTAATTTGTGGGTTTGTTTTTGGTGTATGTGCAGGAAAAATGGGCAAAGAACCTATATCTTGCATGCTTGTGTTATGGGAGAACTGTATCTTAATTGAGGAAAAATGGGCAGGAATTTTTGCTTCAATCAAAATTTCTAAAGTCATGTGTAGATTTTGATATTTCCTCACCAATTCCCAACTACTTAAGGTGCTTCTCTCATTGTAATTTGTAAAAATTAAATGTTTTTGTACCTGCCCCTCCCACCCACTTTAATGTGGTAGCACAGAGATCTTTGTTGTACCGATGATGTCTTATTAAAGCTCTGAAATCATATTTTCTTCTTCCATTAGACAGATGACTAATCAACCAACCTTGGATGAAAACCTTTATCATTACTAGATTTTGGAGATTTAAGTAATGGAAATGAGTGGTAACATAAAGGTGAAGGAAGATGATGAAGTTTTCACTTCTCACTGAAATATACTAATGGAAATCAAAGTTTATGCAATTATTATCCCTTTTTCTCCTGTCCTGTACCTTTGAGATCTAATCGTAACATAAAAGGTTAAATTTTGCACGTTACTCCATTATCCTCATCATGTTCTCCGACTTATACTTCTCTGCATTTGTTTTTGAAAACAGATCGGTTGAGTTTTCTAATATGAGATCATGTTTGATAGATATGAGCCCTTGTTCGATTGACGTATGTTAGTTTATCATTTATGTTAATATATCTGTCTTCTTTTTACAATTGATGACCATCTCATAGAAGTGTAGTGGTTTTATGTTAAAAAATGAAAAACTACAACAATCTCCCTTATACTTTGTCTCGATTATATATACATCTCCTCTAGTTTTGAACCCTTCACTAACGTCCCTAATTTCATTTTACCTATAAGTAAGTTTATTATGCTCCAAAAATATCATTGCACTTTCTTTTAAAAAAATTCTTACTTTCTTTTAAAAAAATTCACACAGATGAATCATTATTTTGTTCAAAAAATTTCAAACTAATAAGTCATTATTATGTAATATTTCTAATTTTTTTAAAGAATAATATTTTAATTTTATTTACTTACGTACAATAAAAAATACGTGAGAATATTAATTTCGAGTAAAAGAGATATTTATCTTTATAGGCCCATATTTTTTTAGTTTATAGGAAAAAACATTAAAAAATAATGTTTTTATTTGGGTAAAAATTATAATTAGAAATTGGAGTGTCCGGCAGAGTGGGAGAAAGAGGATGATGTCGTCTTCTTCTCACCTCTCAGCTCTTCCACACCGCTTCTGCTCATCTTCCAAAGCTTCTCCCTTCCACTGTAATTCTCTCTCTCACTCTCTCTCTCTTTCACTTTCTTTTTATGCGTTCTCTATCTGTAATCTGTCTTCATTTACTTGCAGAAATTTAATATATTCAGGCCGTTAGAAGTGTTGACTGCATTTAACTTGAATTTTAACATAGTTTCGATTTGTTTTCTGCTCTGCTTACTGTTGGCACCTGTACTGTGGACTTAAAATTTAAGGCCGTCTTCAAAATGAGCACCGTTAACTTCTTAAACTTATCTACTTCTTATCCTCTCCTGTTCTGGCCAGTTAACTATCGTGTTCTAATTTCCACCCCAATTCCCCAACTGCGATTCTGCTGGTTTTTTTTGTATGATTTCGATAAATTAGTTAGAAGCATTAGAATCCTCATTTGTCTGTATAATTATTTTGGCTGAATTCCCAGTAATGCATATTTTCCCCAAGAAATTAGTTGAGTGGCCCTTGAGTTGTGTTTTTTTATAATGTCTGTTGTAAACTTGTATCTACGAGTGGAAACCAAGTTATATAGTGCTAGCATAAGTTCATCAGAAAGTTTGAAATGGCACCTAATGATGAAATGCCATTTGGGCATTGTTGGGTAATGGGTTTTTATATTTCCAAGTAAATTGAAAGTTGGGTATGGAATTAGGAGTAGACAAACCTGTCAATAATTGTGAGTTGTTCAAATGCTTTTAATACGGGTTTTTTAACTAAGCTCTTGAATTCCACTCATGGCTGAATTTACTGTTGGATACATGTTTTGAGAATGTTACTCGTTTCATTCAAATCATCTTAACCACTTTTTCTTTTCCGAAAATTTGACAGTGACCTCAAAGCCAACTGCTCTTCATGTAAGATCAAGTTCTGAAAATGACAGTTGCAGTTCTGGTGATTCAACTAACTCGCCAAAACCATCGAAGGTAGCAACATCATGTTAGTTTTTGTCTTTTCCCCCTCGTATGTGGTGAGTGAGACAATTTGATTTAGCTACTTAGTACTTCCTCCATTCCTTCTAAAGTTTTATTAATTCTAGAATCAATGAAGGATTAGAATGCAAGTATGGTGAAGATATCTGTACTGTTAACAATAACATGCAAGTAGGCCATCATTTCTTAAGGAAGGGGATAAGATGAGCCTCATTTTATGGATGGATTGAATTTTTTTTTTCTTTGGAGGGAATTTAAAAGTGGAATGCATTTCAAATTGACAATTTTCCATTTACATGCCATTTGGGAAGATCTATGATTCAATAGAGAGTTTTTCTTCGTTTTGACAACAGGGGTCTCAAGTATTGATCTCTCGACGTGGGTGCCTCACATGTTTGTGTTCCTGCATAGCATTAATAAACAACACTGGGGACAGTAATGCTGCTGTACCAAATGCTTCTTTGGATGGAAAAGAAAGACCTGGTTGCAGGAATTGTGGGGGGAGTGGAGCTGTACTCTGTAAGTATGCCTGATGTTTCATTTCATCTCATTAGATTTCTATTGTCACAAGATAGACATTTTCTCTTTTATTTCTTGAAACTGCAGTCTCCCATTATTAATACCTTGTAAGAACATCTTTGATTCCACATATGATTTAAAGGATTATTTTATGATTTCCATTTTCATTTTAAAAGCTGCATGCCGGGTCTCTCTCTCTCTCTCTCTCTCTCTCTCTCTCTCTCTCTCT